>VWZD01013618.1:0-236670 GCA_013396695.1 Sakesphorus luctuosus
CCAACCCAAATCATTCTATGAAACGCTTAACGAAATTTTTTTACATAACCTGACTTCTCAAATCCTGGGGATTGCCGCGCTTCTATTCATTTCTCAATGAAAGTTCATTGCCGTAGCAAAGGGCAAACACCAGCACCAAACGAAAATAACAAGGCCTCGCCTGCCTCGTCGACACCAATTTCACCGTCCCTGCAACGATCGGGATCCTGGAGCTCCATCTACTGGTACCGCGGGGCTGGCAGCGCAGGCGGCGCCAGCCGGGAAGAAACCCTCGCCGGAATACACTCCCCAGCCTGGAGAGGGGGAGACTCTCACCGGGATACACTACTCAGTGGGCAGCTGTATCTGCGGGAGGCACTGAAGGGTTAACGGGACACTCTCTGGGAAACTGCTCCTGCGGAGTCAGATCATCCACCAGCGAGTGACAGCACCTGGTCCCGGTGCTTGTCCCGCCGCCCGCTGCAGTGGCCGCGCAGCCGGACCCGTGGGGATGTGCAGTGAGTGTGGAACACAGGGAAGATTGGTGGAGAGACCTACAGGAGACACAGAGCGTGACAGCTTCATTGGGCTGTGGAAAGTCTCCAGTTCCTTCAAATGAGCTCAAAAATCACTGAGACTCCACAGTGACTTCCACGTGTCACGGTACATGAGGACAGTTCGAAAGGCAGGAGGAACTTACCTTTAGGTAACCTGGTTGCATCCAGATCGGCAAATTCATGTAGTTGACCCTTTTTTAAAGTGTGCAATTTCAAATAACCTCATGTTAATGTCCCTAAAAATGGTTACCAAGAAGCAGTAAAAATCCTACAAGTTGACAGGTTCTCTTAGTCCCATTTAATTTATTTCTCTCCCAATATTGTGGATATACAAAGATATCAGTTTCAGAGCCAGTGCATCAGTCCTGCACAGTGGAAACCAGCCTTTCACAGCCCTCGACTGAAGTGCTCACCAATCTATCCCAGGTGAGAATCTGGTCACCTAAATGTGTAAAAGCCAGGCCATAATGGTAAGGCTCATTTGTGTACCTTCTCAACAAGAATTTGGTTCACACCTATTTACAAGGCACTTGTTATATCCAAAAGTTTTGATGCAACTGGTCATATTTTTAAAAAGATAGTATGTATTTTCTTATTGTTAATATCTATTTATATGGCCACAGCTTTATTAGAAACGTGGCTGTTCTCTTTTCCATAATTGGTGCATAAGGATTAGAGAGACTTGTGAGAAACTGTTGTGACACTCTCCATCTGCAAATAAAGCTCCTTTGACAAACATTTTTAGCTTGGTTTTCTCATATATTTGAGTTTAAGCACTACCTTTTTCTAGAGAGAAAATAAAGGGGGGAATTAACTTCCCTCTTTCCCCGCAACACCAGATTGAGAGAAAGCTATCACGAGCACTAACTGTTTTCTACTAGGCACTTAAGGGAAACAGATGGGTGTAATTATGGCTTTATGGAGGTCTTACCTAAAATGCTTATACTCAGCTGCCACATTACAGTTTGATTCTCGCTTATAAATACATATATTAATCTTTGTAAAGGTCTGTACAGATTTTAAGCTAAAGGGGGAACATACAGCGTCGTAGTTGCTTTCCAGGGAAGGAAACCATATTAAAACCAGAAGGTGCAATGATACTGAACCTCCAGGACCTAGAGGAGGCGAGTTCTCGTTCCTTAAAACAATCAAATCGTGCTGAAAGCAGCAGAGGGAGCCAGCTGCCTTGTTTTGGAGGTACCAGCTCCGGTGATGCCCTGCAGTCACCCCGGCACTGACGACCCATTAGTGCTTTACCCCGGTGAATCTTCTGTTACCAGAGGCTGTGTCGCTGAGTCTGAAGGAAATATTGGACAAACCTGAACTTTTTGGCATCGTTAAAGTTTACCAACCTATTCAGGCTATGCCACCACCTCTAGAAGTGAACAGGACCTAAATGCTAGTAAGGAACTTGAGAAAACACCCATTCAGTTGCAAAAGCTAAGCGAGAGATAAATAAAACAACCTTATTTTCATCTCCCGCCTCTTTACATCAGTGTAAGTATTTTATCTTTCCATATGAACTGCAAAACCAGTTTTTCTCATATCAGTGAGGACAGATATATATAGAAATTAACTTCTCTGACAAAACCAGCAATCAGAATACTGCAATGCTAACCCCACAGAATCATCTTGGGTGTTTACTCACCTTCAACTCCATTAAAAGAATTCTCATTTTGTTCCCATAAGATGAGACAGTGTAAAACAAAGGAGAAAACAGCACATACTGTCACAATGTATTTCATAATCTGAGCCACATTTTTAACAGGAAAATTAATAAGAACGCAAAAGGTCATGTGATTTTTGGATCTCTAGTTTCAAAAAAATTTTTTTCTCCCCACTGGAATTACAAGAGAACATGAACAAAGCTGAAAGAAACAAGTCCTCCTGCCCCCAGCTCAGAGAGCTTCTTCCTCTTTGTTTTTCATACTTCATAATGTTTAGGTTGAATTATCTCTTAGTGACCTCTGTTAAATCAATCAGTCTTCAATGCATTTGCCCATGTACTCTGGAGGGAACAATTTGATTAGCCAATCACTTAATTACTAAGTGCTAAATTAATAATGCAGGAGAACTTGACTAAAAATGAGAAGGACATTATGGGATTGACAGTTGGGAAAATGGAGGCAACAAATGTACATTTATTCGTGAAGTAAACACACCTTATTTAGAAGCAGTAAAAGCCAATAAATGCAGAATCAGGCTAATTCTGCAGGTATCTTCTTTTCTAGACAGTGGAACAGGAAGCTCAATTCTGTGGCTGTAAATATACTCTGATATTTACAGTATTCCCCAATTAAGACCAGTGAAAGAGGGAACTTACGTGTTCTCATTCCATTACATATCGTTACACAATATGAGTCATCTAGATAGTGGTGTGCTGGAGCTACACTTCCCAGCTCAGGGGCTGAATGTCTCCAGAGTGCTCACACCTCTCCAGCATGTGTTCCCAGCAGGCTGCTTCTCCCCTGCCCTCAGGGACCACCAATGCCATGGCACTGGGCTCAGGCTGGCATGATGCAATACAACTGAGAAGAGCATTGAATATGATGCAAGAGCTATGAACACTCAGCAAGACTGTCACCTCAAAGGTCCTTGCTGTGATCTCCTTGTCCAGCACACTTGAGCCAATCAGTCAGACTTTTGTTGTATTTAAAAGATAAAAAATAAAGGTGAATGCTTTCCATTTTCTTGAAAGGTGTGGAATATTACTTCTGAAAAGCCTTTATGAAGTTCATTCTCAGGAGAAAATGCATCCTGTTTGTAATACCCCTGAGACAGCCTTGCTCAGCCAGCGGTTACAGTTACGGTATCTGCATTGCCCAGGCCATGGTGGCCGCTCCCATGCTGTAAGGCAGTGGTGTGTTTGCAGCAGTGGATTGAGCACTGCCCCATTCTCCTTCACTTAACAGAACTTCTCTGTTAAGATAAGTTTTGCATGATTGTCAGTCTGTTCTAGGACTGGAGATACTAACCTTGAGCACCATTTGCAGCACACTGTCACAGCCAAATCCCCTCTTTCGTAGTGAATGGCTTTAGCTGTGCATCCCAAACCAGAGTCGTCTCACAACTTTCATTTTACACTGTTCCATGACAATCCTGCTACCAAGTCTGAGGGCTATATTCAATTTCCACCTCTGCTGTTCACTTACTCTGTTAGCTTATCATGCTGTTTTTCAGCTATAAATGGGTAATATTTATAAGTACATCACAAACATGGATGACAGCCAGCTTACCAATGTTTCTAAAGCCCTCAGAGATCTTGGGGAAAAAGAACAGAGGGATGTCCAGTGTTTGCTTAAAGCACTGAATTTTTTAATGTTATTTTAATGTTATTTCTCATAAACCAAATCCCACCCATACATGTTAATTACATACTGCACTGCAGATGTCCAAGGTATTCACAACTATGGGTAAGGTGCAGCACAGAGTTTGGGTAGGAAGTAAGAATTAATTTTGAATTGATTTTCAGTATATCTAAGCTCTATATTGTTTCTTTATTTATACCATAGACTAAAGTATCCTATAAACTTTTTGTTTAATTTCTGTGATATATAGAATTTGCATAGTCCACTGGTTCTATAGCAATCATTCAATTTTATTTATATTTTCAGTATTAGAGATTAAGGGTGTTTTCTATTTGCTGTTCAACTATAGGAGAGAACTGCTTAGCTTGGCCCACTGAGCTGTAAATTCAGAATGTTGCACTATGCACCACAGACTACACAATATGGTATAGACATGTGCACAGACTATTTCCTTGACTTAAATTTAGGTGTGTTTTAATGCTGTTGCAGAAAACATTAAAAGTGTAGTAGAGAGCAAAAATGTGATTATTTATAGAATGAATACACTAGCTTACAAGTTATTGTACAATCCAGAAATAGCTACACAAAATGTCCTGCCCCTCCATACCCTAACTTTCCTACTACAACACAGCTTATCTGTTTAACTTTCATTGTCTGAGGATATCACTACTGATGCTTTTCAATGATCACTATATGCCCATTTGCTGGGCCCAGTATAAAACCAGATCAAGTTTTATGAGTTTTTACAAGCACAGTTCAACATTTGAAACACTATTAAGGTGCTATGTTTGTTCATTCAGACCAGAGATAAGTTCAGCCCAGTGCAAGGAGTCAGCACAAGACCTGGCAACCAGCTAAACCTGCAGCATCTATCCACGGGAGCAAATCTCACCGGTTTAGAGGTACAATCTAAACGTTACCTCTGAGTTGAAACTTCTACAATGTTTTCACTGTAAATTCCCCATAAGGTGTGTCTCAACTTTCCTGTTTGTCCCATACCTGCACTCCATCAGGGAACTCTGCCTCTACTGTACAAAATCAAATAGCACAAACACATTTTCCTAGAGCAGGATGTCATGTAGTAATGAGCAAGTAGTGAACCTACAAGAGATGTAAGGACCATTTTCCTTCTCTTACTGACTTCATCAGAAGCAAGAGCAAGCTAAGAAGTAAACAAGGGAAAATATTCAATTATGGTTCATTCCTGCCCAAGTGCCAGTGTATAAAAATAGATACCTTTTTTCCATCTAAAGTGAACTGATGACTGTTAATGAGAAACATTGTTTAAAAGTCATTCTAGTGAGCCAAGGACCAGGTAAGGGAGGAATGTTGGACTAAGACAGATATATCATCTCAGCACAGACCACCTAGGAACAAAGCATTTATGTTGTGCCTAAAATAAGTGATATCTCCATCATCTATTCCAGAAACCTGGATTCCCCTTGACTTTCACAACAAATTTGATAAACATTGCCTCAGTATCAGACCGCCTTTTCCTACTGCCAGAACTGCCCTAGGCACAACAAACAAGATAGTAACTTACAAATCAACAGCCACAACACAGCCAAAGATCACTGTTGCTACTTCCATAAAACTGGTAACCACTCTCCAAAAGCAGTAAGATACCCTCTGACCTTCAGACCCCCTGTTTGCTCTGGGGAAAACATTTGCATTTTTTATCTCCTTAACCTAAAAAAGACTTTTCTACAGCAAAAATGTACTGGGAGAAGAAATTTACAGAGAATCTGTTACAGATAACATCCAAAGCAGGAAGAAGTTATCTGAAAAGTATCTTTCAAGAACCTCTTTTCAGACACTTGCAATAAAAAAGGAGTAATTGGAGCTAGATATTTGAACATTGCAATTTCTCATTACCACAGTAATATTCCCACCACAGTAAATATTTTTCTCAACAAAGCCATCCAAATACCATGTTCTTACTGTTAGATATCCTAATATAAACTTCTACAAAAGTCTTGTCTAAATGCTACTGGTCCACTAAGTGCTGCCATGAAAACACATAACTACATACTAACATTTACTTTCACAAACATTTACCAATGGACAGGAGCACACAGTGCACCAGCATTTCTCAAAAAACAACCACTCTATCTTTTACTTCTTGATCTTGATCTACGAATACACCTTAAAAAGATATGCATCCTCCTCAGCCCATGACTATTGCCTATCTTTATTTTCCCCCAGATTGTCTTATTTGATATCTGTATCAAGTCAGAGAAACTCAGCTGGTATTTAGCTTTGAAGTCTGTTGCCTATATTTGACACTTCAAGAAATTGTATGACCAGAAGTTTTTCCATTTATACAACCAAAAATTTACCTCTATTGACAAGTTGTCTCCTAAGCATGTCTGAGGAGCAGCACAGCTGTAACCCTGAGAGAAATCCTTACCCCTCAAGCCAGTAGACCACTAGGTCAGAAAGTTGATGCTGATAGTTTTATTCTCCTATAAATGAAACTGAGAGGAACCAATAATGATAGAACACTAGCAGTATCTGCTTAACTTCAAGCCAGCAGAGTATTTCTAAATTATTTTTTGTAAATTATTCTGTAATTCCTCAATTTCTAGCACTTTCAGTTTGAGAATATCTCTTCTGATTCCTTCAGATTAATGTATAGACATTTAAACTAAAACATTTTTTGCTACTTGTTCATGTCATGTTTGGTTCACAATAACTTACATAACTGAAAAACAAAAAAGGCAAAATATCAACTTGGTACTGAAAACATCTGTGCAAATAGAAAATGTCCTCCTGTGTTAGCATAGCTGCTTTCATAACCACTCTGTTTTGCTATCAGCAGCTAAGAACAACCTAGTTAATAAGTGTTAAATGACATTATACAGTCCATATATTAATTGAAAGCAGATGTACTGTGAGCAAAAATTTCAGATTGATGTGCAAAAATGCGTTTCAGATATTTTATTGTCCAGCAATGCACATTACACATATAAGCATGCAGTCATTCATTAATCTGTATTGTTAAACACCTGTTGGTATCAACTATAATGCCGTCCTTCTGTCACGATACTGGATGAAGTATGCCTTTGAAATAGTCTGTAGGGGAACGAAATCCAAATTCGTAGCTGTCATTTCTCATTTAACAGAACTATTACCGAATTCATCTCTTTTCCAACTACTTAAACACGGAAAGGATTTCACTATTCTACATGTAACCCATTACAAGTAGGAAAAATTGTGCCCTTAGTTAAATTTGCACGAGCCTAGTGAATTTGCTGGTTTCCACAGTGCTCCGAGCATTCGTTTCTGCTACACTTCATTCCAATGCAAAACTTCAGGGGTTCCTCCTTGCATCCTTTCCTACACATTCTGGATTGTGAAATAGGATATGTGACAGAAGAAAAGGTAACTACATAACCTATCACTTTTCTTTTGGGCCACACAGGCGGTTAGATTTTAGAAGAGAGAGCCTTCCTTTCATACTGGCCAGTGCTGTTACTAGTGTGCATCTGGACTTCAACAGAGTAAACTCCCCAAGAACTTATGGGCCTGGAGGTACGGTGTCCAGAGGCAGGAATATGACAAGCCAGCAATTTTAAACCAACATCCAAGACGGATAACATTGTTCTTATGATATGCACTGCATTGTGAAGTTGCTGACCCATAGATTTGTATTTGAAAGTATATGAAGTCATACATAGGAGTTCAGTTTTTGTTCTGCTTACCAACATGACATGAAGTTTATGAGGAGTTTTCTTTTAACAGTTATTGTGTCTTAGAGGACCAATCTGAATCAAAGCCTTAAGAGTGCTTAGGTCATAGAGTCCTGACAGCACACACAAAGGGTACCATATATGATGACAAATTGGTGAACTTATATTTTTAATAAAGGTATAATATATTCTGAATATATTTTATTAAAACAGATGTTCTCCAAAACTAATGGTACACTTAGCAAACTTACAACCTTTAAGGAACAGAAAGAGGCTCTTGTTGACTCTGCTCTTCCAGGAAAAGAGGAAGTTGTGAATAGTCTCTCCCATTTCTACCATTGCCTCTAGATGAAAGCTACAGAGAATATAAATTTTGCACCATTAATGGTAAAAGATAGATCTTTGGTGGAGAACTGAGAAAAAGTGATACCTGTAGCACAGACAACGGTAAATTAATATTCAGTGACAATGGTGCACTCATTTCCCTGTGCAAAGACACTTATTGTTTTGAGAACAGGATTTTGACAGAAAGCAAACACATAGGAATTCACATATAGAAAATGCGAAGGCTGTCATTTCATCTCACAGTTTTCCAGTCAGTTTATAATATCCAGATTTTCATTTCTTCAAAGGAAAGAAAACATTTACTCACTAACAAGTTAACAACAAACAATAAGTCACACAGATAGTAGAATAGAACATTCATGTCTTATTATTTCATATATAAACCTTTACTTTAAAGTGTTATCTAAAATAACATACATGGTTAGCAGACCAAAAAGCCCATATAAACTATGCTGAAAATAGCATCTTAATTTACAGGAACCTAATTAAAATGAACTTTAATTGCTTTTGAGATCTGCAGCAACTTCCTCTCAGAGCTGGACCCTAGCCTAGATTAGGCAGAGTTCTAAGGAGGAAGATAACCCTCACACATATGAAGAAAGCATTGGCCATGCAAAGATGTGGCTCACCTGCTTCTAGAAGAGGTGGGAAGCAACTTGCAAACTTATCACTCTCTATTCAGGTGTGATGTCATGTTACCTATCCCACCCTTCAGACTTTACAATTTCTTGTAACCTTTGTTCAAATGAACTCTAAATTTGCTTTTAGTGGTGTTCTGCCAATACATTGTTAAATTTACCAAAAAAAACCCCCAACAAAACAGCTTAGACATCCTTTCATTCTGTTTGAGCTTCTACATATATACATTATTATAATCTTCTAATACTGCTTGTAATCACAACTACAAGAAACAAGCAAAGAGAAAACCAGAAATATTTGACATCATTTTATAGGCACTTCTATAACCATGTAATTCACTGCATAGTTAATTTACTGAATTCCAATATCTGCTTTAGAGAAAACCAACTGGCTTGAGTTGTATAAAAATGCTACTTTTGAGACCCCAGAAATCCAACACTGCTTTCCCCAAGCATGAATTAGATTCCAGAAGAATCATACCTTGCAAGCAGAGCATCCAGTATGCACTCAGAAACAGCTCACACAGAGCCCTAGTATTAGCACTATTAGCACTTGCTCTTTCATGATTTAATGAAAATGCTCTGCTTCAAAAGAAACAGCTAATCAAATAATCACATTATACTGTATCTCATAGGTTTTGAGCCATCAAGCTCCCAGAAAAATCATTGAATAAGACAACAGGATTACAGCCTTAATGACTACATGTATTTACCACAAAGCATGGCCAACGTTCACACTGAGGATGCAAGATTATTACATGGATACTTGTGCTCTATAAAATAAAGATGTCCCATTGAACAGATTATAAAATTGTACTACAGTGTTAGATATTTTTATTATTATTCATCATTAACTATGACCAAAACATTAGTGCATCAGTGTAAACACTGCAAAGCATAAACGTGACTTAACAGATTGAATATTGACAGATTCAAATATTTTGGATCTGTTATCTATCCACAAGATCTAGAAATAAGGCATATGGTCAGCAGAATAGGAGAGTTTAAATAAACATCCCGAGAGCTTTGCTTTCCTCCCACACACCTTAGCTCTGTCAGTTATGCTCCTGGATTCCTCATAGCAAATCTCATCTCTTGAGGAGGTCATACCTGAGGAAGGCTGTTAGCTGGCTGGAACATCATTTTTTTAGTTTTTTCACTTTCCTGTGTATAAAGAAAACAAACAATGAAGAGCTAAAGGGTTTAGTCTTCTTAAAAGTCTTGACAGAGTTTTCTGCTAGGAAGATAAGTGTGTGGCCTAAAAGGCTTCATTTGTTCATACTTGCACACTTACACACAACTGATATTTTATTCCACTCAGAGGACCTTGACATAAAATTGTAGAACTGATCACATATCTGTGATAGAATCTTGACAGTTTTCCCACACAGCCCTGTCAAAGCTTTCCATCAGTAGCTGTAACTGAATTAGCAGTGTGGCCACTTAGCAAGCAAATGCTTTTGCTTTTGCAATCTTACAGCATGGCGCCGTTTCCTTTTGGGCTGGATGCACTCCTGTCCGTACGACGGCCACTGAAAGCCCTGGGGTGACATTTTGCTATGCTGACTCTCCACTTCTTCAGCATCAGAGTCGTCTTGTTGAATTGAAGGAAAATGTCTATCTGGATAAATCTCCTTCAGTTTGTCCTCAAAGAATTCATCTAGGCATCGTCCAGCCTCAGCAACCTCTGAATCTGGCTGTAAGAGAATAAGTAACTATTCAGTGTTACTGCACATAGAAATCTTCAAGGATCAAAAACATACAACAAATCTACACTATTCTCTTGCCTTGGTTCTGTCTCCTATATCTCCATTAGTCTTCTGCATGCTTTCTACAGTCCATTAGTCCCTCTGCCTTTTCAGTGTAAGTAAAAACGAGATGCTGCTATTAAGGAACACATTTCTGCACCTCTAAGAAAAAGAGATGTGCAGTGAACTAGAAAGAACGGCAGTCATCATTGCTTAGGAATTTCTACCCACTTGATTTTCCCTATCTGTTTTGCTGGTTTCTCACAGTACACTCAGCAACATTCCAAAGAGTTGTCCGCTAAGATGCCCCTCTTTAATTTTAGATCCATATGTATCTCAAGCTCTCATACACATATTTAACTTCATCTCCGTCATTAAAAAATAAAAAACATAATTTCCAAATAATAAAACTGATTAACACTTTGGTTTATCCTGATCCTATATCTGATTTCCATGGAACCAACAGTTACACCAGTGTGACAGCCTGAAAGATGCACTGTCTGCTTTGTATCCCCCCAGCCATGCATACCAGAAACCTACATAATTGAACTTTGCACAGTTCCAAAACATGAGACGCACGTCAGTCACGAGCTCCTCAGGTGCAGAATAGTGAGATTTGTCTTTTTTTTGCAGCTTGTTTCGTATGGTTGACAAATCCATTGGCCTTTTGATGATCTGATAATAATGCCGAGCCTGCAATAAGAACAAAATGCAGGTATGTAACATTTTTAATTAATTAATTTAATTAATTAATTTCCTCTCCAGTGACTTCTATCCAAGTTTGGACAGAAGTCATTGCAGAGGAGTCCTTGTATCAGGTAAAAGAGCTCTAGTCTTGTATTGCCTACACTTGCCTATGTCATCTTCCTGGGTGCTTTTTGATTTGATTAAAAACATATTTGCTTGTGAGACTGATCTTGGAAAAAAGCACACTTCAGTAACTACTCTGCTATTTGCACTTTGTAATGTTTATCCCCAGATATAGATGTCGTTGTTTAACCATAATCAATAATATATGCAACATTGACAATCAGATAACGTTTCCCCCAAGCAATTACAAAAAGAATGTGCTGAGAGACTGGCAGCTGATAATATAGGAAGTAGTCTGCTAGGGGTGACTGAAAGCACGATACTGTGGATTCTTTGAAAAGTTCAATAGGAGTCTTTTCAATGGGCATTAGCTACCAGGATATCCCACTCCTTAAACTTTTCTGTGTCTAAATCTACTTGTTAGCTAATTTGTTCCCTAAGTTCATTGCAAGCTTTATTAGGTAGAGTAGGATTTTTATCATTATTTGCGCTATTGCTTCCCACAAAATCTTTACTTTTCCCTTCCTCGACTTGTTTCACATTGTGCTCTATTGCTACAACAGGGTGAATCTCCAGCTTTCTTAAAACAGACAGTTAATATTGCAAATGTTGAGTACGTTGATGAAACAATAGCCTCTACATCTTTCCCTGCACAGTCACATTACCTTCTCTGCACAAGAGAAAAGAGGAGTCCAGTTTATTTCTAAAGCAGATGTCTCTTATGACAGTGCAATATTCTCCATGTATATGGCAAGTCAATATTTTAAATCACTTTTTTAATCACTCATATACCTTTAGTATTCTACCACCATCCTAAACTGGCATCCAAACCTGGCCAGCATTTGCCTGCCTCCAGCCTGACACCTTCAAAGCACTTGCAAGAGGGAAACATCCACCCTTTCCCCAGGAAGCCATGCAGTTCAGAAAAAAACTTCATGAATATCTTTCAAGAAGATAAAGGAGAACCTCACAAGGTGTGCCAGGGTAGTCTTTGGATTCCCTTTGACCCATGCGTGTGCAGTACTCACCAGGGGGCTGACGGGTTCATGGAATGGAAGGCTCATACTACTGCAGAACAGGGAAAGCACCAGCTTTTCACACTTCTGTAGAAGCCAGATTTGAAACACATTTTAATTCCAAACAAGTGAGTTTTATTCTTGTCCTTAGTTAATCAATCATACTAACAACAAGAGAGTTCTCATGTAGACTGCATCATTTTCATAGCTTTAAAAGTAAGGATAGTCAAGAAATGCAAGAAAAGAAACTATGTAAAATCTTTGTATGTGTGCATCTTTCCTGGAAACCCTTGGGAATTGATCACTGTCACTATATCTCTTCTGCACTCCAGATCTCTTCCTTAGCTCTTGGCTAAAGGAACAGCAGCAACACTGTGGAAACCATTAAATGTGAAATGTTTCACACTGTCCATATCCATTCATACAAATAGATATAAGTTATGTAGTTGGTAGTACTGTATGAAAACTGTTCTGTCTAATCATTGTTAACTTGTAAAATACTTAGAAGAGTCCTTGTCTTTTTCACTAGTGCTAAGAGAATGCACTACAAAAATATTATAAGCCATATTTGCTCATAAACAATGGCATTTTTAATCAACTTAATTCTCTAAATAGGACTTCACTACTCAAGATCCACATCCCAGTAATTTCTGTCCAGTTGTACTAAATTCAGTAGAAATAGGGATCACATCAGTGTATAAAAATTATGTTCAGCTCCGCATGGACAGAGTATCTCAGGTGTGGAAACAGCACGGATGAATTGAGCAATGCTGTGGTTGTGCTCATAGGCCTTGCCAAGGGGCCCCAGTGCTCTCAGAACCATTGCTGTGGTCTTTATGAACAGTCCCCATATTGGACCAGTGCCTGAATTTAGGCTTCATCTGTGCAGGGCCAGCTCAACATCTGCACTCAACTGTGTAAACTCAGCTTCTCTGTCCAGGTGTCACCAATATATACAATACATCTATTTGTAAACTTGCGCCTTCCAAGTACCAAATGGATTTTAAAAGGCACTTTTTCATTTTGGTAGAGGAGACTGGTACTAAGTATGTAAAGTAATAAGCTTTCATCTACCTGTTATGGGTTTAGCTAGGTGGGCCTAAATTTGGGCCTTGGAGTTCAGATTTGGGCCTGAAATTGTCAGCTGCCTTGAGCTGGGCCGAGCTAGCTAACAGCTGACTTCTTCTAGCCAATAATATTGTACTCCACACCATCTTACATCATCTCAATAGGGGTAAAATCCAGTGTGTGGGAGTGGCTTAGTCAGTTTCACTTTGGCCGAGGCACAGAAAGACACCGTGCTGTCCCAGGAGGGATGGAGAGGCCCAAGCCCACAGCACCGGCTCACCATCATGTTATCTTAGGGAAGTAAAATGTTTGTTCTTAGTTCTTCTCGTTGCTTAAGTTTGTCTTTGGGGAATTGACTTTTTTTTTAGAATGATTTGTAGTCAGAATGGTAAAATCTGTGCTTATTGGGGAGTGGGAAGTTATCTATAACTTGTGTAAGTGTGTGTTATATTGTAATTTTCTTTTAATTTTCTCTTTTCTGTATAAATACATGTAGTTAGTTTCAGAAGAAACCTGGTTTGAGGGTTTTTTCCCTCTCCCTCTTCTTTCTCCCTTTGGCTGGTTGGAGGGAGGAAGAACCCTTCTTCTCTGTTCTTGGGCAGTTGGCATTTTGCCAGCTCAACCCAAGACACTACCTAATTGTCCTCTTCAAGGAAACTAATAGTACATATGAAGACTGTGTGATGATTTTGATTCAGCTGAAAGTCAAAAAGTGTTTACATCAAAAAAATGTCATTGCACTGGCCCAAGTAGATATCTGAGAAGGTGTCAAGACTCAAGGGGAAAAGATTCAGTGTCAGAAAGCCAGGCAAAATTGACTCAGGGAAGCTTGCTCTGCTGCTGAGCATGACTTCCCTGTTCAAAGGAAAAAACAATTCAAGATCTGCCTGTTTCATCTTTCTGTAACATGACATTCATTTTGAAATTGCAGAGCAATGCCTAGAAAGAAGAGAATGATATAACCAAATAGTAAACAGTGTTTTTGTTCTATTTACTACTGTCTGTAACATCTGAGTAGCAACCAAGTCTAAACCATCATCTTTCCAATGGAAAAGCAAAGCCTCATGCTGAGATCATAAGGTCTTTTCTAAATAGTACGATACCCAGTTATCTCCCCCACCTTCTGGTCACAGTCATCAAGTCCATACTGTGCATTATAGCTGTGGCCGTAGCGTGTGTTTTCACAGTCATATTCTACCTCAGGCTTCGCTGGGTTACGGCAAAGGGTGCACACCCACTCTCCTCTGTAAGACAATAAATCCAAAAACATGCTGAATTTTTTCCACAATCTTGCCAAATAACAAATCTCATAAGTCACTGTATTTGGAAAGTCTTATCTTTAACTAGTATTATGATAGCAGGCAATCTGAAGCACATTGTACTAGATGTTCTTCAATGGATTTGAATCCAATTAGAAAAGTAGAAATTTCAGATTCTATTCAAGGCACTTTTTATGTCACAAAGGAAAAGAAACAGACAAAATTTTGTTTGAAATCATGTACTAGCAGTAGACACAGCTGCATTGATTCAAGTGCTGCTTTTTAAAAAGTAATAAGGAAAAATAGGCAACAGTTGGGTCGTAAGACAAACCCAGATCCATTTGATAATTAACATATTTATTGTCAATTCATGTGATAATTGACATATTTATCTAAGAAATCAACATTATCAGAAAAGGTCATAACTTTCCAAACCAGATAGACATAATTCTGCTAGCAGATGTGTGTCCTTTGTAGTAGATCCATTTTCAGAAACCTCTTGAAGAGTTTCATGAAGGTAGTGATGTAACTTCTTCACCACCAAGGTCTGAATAACTATAGATTATACATATATAAAAGAACCATGAATACGGAATCTTAGTTAAGGGAATTAATTTGCTTCATTAGAATTTAGGTTTGCCTAGGAAGTTTATTTTAACACGAAAACTTGGTTTTCACTTTGTTTTGAAACTAGAGGAGTTGAAAAGTCCTGTTTTTTTAATAGAAAAAACAAACCAGTATCTCCAAATTAGTATCTTACAACCTATTTTTCTTAGCTGAGACAGTCATTTGGGCTTGGCATAAATGAAGTAGAAGCCTTTAGTCCCACTTACTAATGATTCATAAGACAAAACAGAATTGTACACCACTAGTAATTTACATTATTCAGCCTCACTTTTACAGTTTGGAGTTTGATATGTGGACTTATATGTATTTCTGGCTCATTGCACACAGTTCATCTGTGACAAGTTGCTAGAGAACATATCTTAGGGAAACCAATGTCCTAACATTTCCACATAAACCCTGATGATCCTAAATTTCCCATAAAATTTACTAAACAACTGAATAGAAATTCACTGGTTGCCCTCTCCTGGGGCTAGTCTCTTTTTTTTTTTTTCAGAGAAGAGCTGAGGGCTAACCAGATGTTACATGAGAGTTAGGATTTTTTTTTTCTCCAATGAGTCATACGGGAGTTTTCAAACCTCAGGTCTGCCACCTCCTTTGTTGTACTGGCCAGTTAACTTGAGAAAGGGCAAACATGGCTGGAAAGAGTTCTTGTTCATAATCCATCTAGTTCTTAGCATGTAAGACAATTCTTCCCTTTGCAAGAAAATTATCAAAAAAGACAAGTGAGAGATGCACTCCTTGTCCTGGTATAAGGCTGACACTTACATCCCTGAGGATATATTCTGCCCAAGGCAGTGAGCAAGAGCAGCACTTTAGTGAAATGTCATACATACTCACAGTGGAAAGCTGAGTAGGGCTGGAACATGGCAGGAGAGATGGAAGACCTTGGGGCAGTGATCACAGCACAACAGTTCTCCTCCATTAAGACACACAGCACAGAAATCCTCATTTTCGATTGGACTGACTTCATGAGTAATTGGAGACTTTTTCATGCTGGAGATGCCATTGCTGAGCTTCTGATCAACAGACAGAGTATCTACAGGGGGAGATTGTGTCTGTCCTGCAGCCTGGGATATGAAAAGTGTTCTGTCCTCTGACGACTTCTCTCTGGACTTCAGTCCTTCATGTGGACTATCTTTATTTATCTTGAAGGAAGAATAATCTGGGATCACATAATCATCATTTTCATATATCAGCATACAACAGCAGTGGTTATCTGCAGACAAGCTGATTTCTCTGCAGCAAACTCTGCTGGAGAGAGCATGGGGGCTCAGCAGGCCCATGCTCAGCTTGACGTCTGCGACTGGTTGGCCAGGTCACCTTGGCCAAGTCATTCCCTCTGCATACCACAATGTAATAGCATTCTGAGAGCTGTACAGATCTCATACCATGGGTGATAGAAACAGGATAGTCTACAATGTTACTTGTAAATTTTACAGCGAACAGCTCAAAAAGAAACAAAAATCCCACAAACAAATTTGACAAAATGAAACAAACAAACAAACTCCACAAAAAAACAAACAAACAAACCCCCAAAACAGTGTAGGTGTTTGTTCCCACCAGAAATCCCTTTTTCATTCTGTGGAAAGAAGCTCACACTCAAGACTCAAATGAAGCAATAGAATACAAAGCTTTTAAAAATCTATTACACTGTGATTACTGGGATCAGTTCCTATAACTGAAATATACATTCAGGTCAGTCTTGTGCTATTTATCCTATATTTGTAACCAGACAGGTGAGCCAAGCTATTTGTTAGAATACTAAAACACTACAGCTATCCAATCCCAGAGACAGACTTCTCAGAAATGGAGGTATCAGGAGCTACACAGCAAACTAAAAGCTGCATGGTCTACCACCTCAACTCATCACAGAAGCATCCAAGGCTGAAAGAAAACACAGCTGTTCACTGTATAAAACCTTTCAAAAACCATGGATACAAACAGTAGGATAAAGGGGAGAAGGCAGGTAAAACCTCAGGGAAATTCCACTCACCTTTATAGACATACTTGAAGACCGTGTCCCACATTCAATTACCAGGAGAAAATTGCCCTCCTGCTCATTGTCTTGTGGCTGGAGCTTAAACACCGGCAGCTCCCCCACTTCCGATGCACATATTTTCAGGCGTTCCAGTCGCACATAGGGGATCTTCTGCTCCTTAGTGCCAGCCCTACAGTCAAAAGGACACCTGGTTAACTTCAGTCATGTTCCATAAAATTCTCCCTACTCAGTCACAATACTTTCCATGCACTATTATTTGTACTCTTTTTTTCTTTGCAGCTGTGACTCTGCTGGCTAAATGTTGAAACTCTGGACAGTTTTCTAACAAGCTAATACTTTAAGAAATCTGAATGCAATCACTTTAAATTACTCATATGCATAAATGCATTAATAACTTCTGTGCTAAATCGTTGCCCTGCTCCATACATATTTGTTTTAATTATCCCAATTTAAATTCTGCTTCATACTTTCAACTGTGATTGGCTTCAAACAGGAACACAGCACATCATCAACTTTACCTGAACATATCATTGCAGCAGTAGCTGAAAACAAAATTCCATAAAATTTTTAAGATAATATTAATCCTGTTCCTATTATATATTTTAGTTTTAATTAGGCTTAACAGTTTCTAATTGTTCAAGTGAGATAAATATGCAAGTATTTATTTATTCTTTCTGGAAAATTATAAAGAATAATAGAAATACATAAATTCACCACTTCTTTTTAATTGTTGTTTTCATATTTAAGAGAATACTTTACAACTTTCAGAACTATTATCTTTAAGGAATCCAATACTCTTTTGAAGTTCTCCATTATCATTAAGTATGACAAATTTTCAAAATACATGCATAAAATTTCACAGCCAGTGATTCTGTATAAAAAAAGGCTTCTCTACCTGACATTCTGATTGCTTTTCATATCCATTTCAAAACGTTCCTTTTCACAGTTATTGGAATCTGGAACAGAAGATAAGAAAACGAATAAAATATTTATAATATCACAGGCAGATTAGGGTAGAAAGTACTTCAGTATTCATGTATTTCTGTCTGGTGTTTAATATGATATCATAAGTGAATTATGGAATCATTTCATCTATATGTATAGAAAATGTGTATGCTATTTTCTGTTCTGGTACAAAGCCTTTGTCTTTCCTTTTTCCTTTTAAGCACAGCTTCTGCACTAAATATGAGGAGTCTTTACAAAATACTTTGTCGCAGTGATTTCATTCCCTGGGAATTACATATGTACACAGCCATGTCACATTCATCCATATACATGGAACAATACAAGTAATCCTCTTTGCTTTACAGCCTTCACTTGAGAAAAACAGACACACTGAGGTCTGAACCCCCAAAGCTCAGGAAGTCTCTGCAATCTCCAGCTCCATGCTAAGAAGCTTCTGGATAATTCTTGAAAACGGGAGGAAAATTGTGTCTCCCATCTGCCTCTGAGGGCCAGAAGTTACACAATAATTCCTTTCTATCCAGTGTCTGTAACATATAAACACATGAATTCAAAACTATCTGTTATATAAGCATACAAATAGCTGTAGCTCTTGACTGATACTAGATATAAGAGTAATAAAACTACTCCAGATGGGACAGGGCAGAGACAAACGCTTCAGTGGATGTCCTCATAAATACCAGTTCACTGACAAATTTCATAGTGGCACCTTCTTTGCTAGGAATTGGTTTGACATAGCCAATTCTAACAAGAAACAAATATCATGGTTATCTGGAGATAAGTGAGGGTCAGGAAAACATGCTCTTTAGAAGAAAATTTTGGGTCAATGGTACCAAACCCATGGCTTGAAAGCAACCTGTCTCTAAGGATACTCTGCTCTTTCCAGCCACATAAAATACAATGCAATGCAATAAAGACTGACAAGGAAAGGTGCACACTTAAAGCATTATTCACTTCTGACTGTTACTCAGGTGAGGGGTGGTAGTTCTGTCATGAACAGAATTACTAAAGGGTCACTGCACACTGAGCTGAAGGAGAAGTTCTTGCTGTACACTGTCAAACCATGGGATGTTCCAGTGGTGCTGGTTTCCTATGTTAAACACCTCCTCCATCAGCAACTTGGCCCATAAAATAATAGTACCTATAAAATTTTAGGAAAACACCAAATTAAAGAGGTTGCAAACACTGGAGAATATTTACAGTTAAAAATAGACCTTAGTACACCAGAGGAAAAAAAAAGTCTCCTAAATCAGTAAGACTGAATTGAAATAACTGTGTTATGCTTATGAAGGATCAAATGAATGTAGTCACAAAGGAAAACAACTGACTAGGGATCTACCCTGCAGAAGGAACTAAGAGTTAATGTGGGCTTCTCACGACACTCGAGTCAACCATCTAATGCTGCTGCTACAAAAGAGAGGAATGTCATCCTGCAGTGTATGAGCAGCAGCAAGGAATGTAAAACACAAGAAGTTGATACCCTGGCTCTGCACGGCACCCAAGAGGCCTCAGCTGCAGCACTGCGTCTGGCTGTGGGCAGCACTCCTTAATTGCAGAGAACCCAAAATAGCACAGCAGGAATGAAGCGGTTTTGAAAAATCAAACTCCTGACCCATGAGGAGAGACTGAAACCATCAGATTTGTTTAGTCTAGGAAAGAGAAGGGTAGGGGAGGGTGTTTATTAAAGCCATGATAAGAAGCAAAGTGGCTGTAAGAGGGAAAATGATGAAATCATGTACAATTTTCACCACATCCCTTGTGGCTAGGATAAGAATTATTTTGTTTTGAATTAAGCTGAAATGTTTAGGTTAGGTTTGATATTAGAAAAGGATGAGTCTTTGGAGATATATACCAGAAGGAATGAGATTTGGCAGCACAGCACCAGTCAGAAAGTCCTACTGAGAGTCACCAGCAGAGATAACGTTGCCTTTGCAGCAGAATTCATCTCTCACACTGCATATGGTGATTGTATCTCCTCAGGTCTCCCATCACTGCATGGCATTAAATAGGGACAGCAGGATGGGAATTGCTCACTCCTAATTCCTCCTTGTGAAAAGGGAGCAGCACTGAATTCAGCATGCTAGGTTTTCCATCCTCTTGCACAACAGGACCTGTGCTTTGCACAGAACAAATCTGTAGCATCTGTTACAGCCAGTGAGATTCTATACACTGGGGCTGCTTTCAGTGTGTAGTGTCACACGACCCAAACCAGATACCAGAAAGCTGCTCCTCTCAGAGATGCTTCAGGATGACTGAGGCACAGCTTTTTAGGAGTACACCTGATTCTTACAACTCACACAAATGATTGTGGCATAATTGTCACAATTTGGCATAGGACATAGAAGAGAAGACAAATACGTTTCCTTGGCTCACTGAGCTAGGCCTCCTTTGTGCTAATTAGAATTCTCTGAATAAACGTATTGAACAGAGATAGAAATATTAATTCAGCTTTTATAGAGAAAAGCAGCCAAATATTGGCATAAGTCATGGGACAACAGCTTGATCCTGCAATCCCTTGCTTGCATGAGTAGTCCCATTGACTTTCAGAGTTTGCAGGAATGAGGCTTTACAGTGTAGTATAACGATGTTGGCAATTTGCCCATGAAAAGAGTTAAGTAAAGTCTAATTCTCCATTAAGGCTGAAGAAATAGGCCTTGGCTGAAGGGAATGTTCCACAGTAGACAGAGCCAAGCAAAAGCACATACTGTGCAATGTATTAACAAAAATTTGGTATGCTAGTGATGTGAAGGTCTTAGCAGAAGGTACGTTACATTTTGGACGCAATTTTTTTTTTAATTGAATTTGGACTCTTCAGACCAGCTCTTCAATAGTCATAACTGCAGGTCTCATTAACAGGAGTGCTTTTAAGAGAACTAATACTCCAGGTACTTCACATAGATACACTCATATCTGGTTCACAGATAAAGGATGCTACAAATTCAAAGCGTATAATTTTCACGTTTTTCCCCCACAAATGAGATCAAACACACTTTTCCATTGGATTAAGTACTCTGATAATATTTGAGGCTTGCTACAAAGCACATTTACGTGTAAGTATATTAATAAGAATACTGCTTTGCAATGCTTGTAATGCATAGTGCTAAGAAAGAAAGCCCAAAAAACCATAAATGAAATAATTAAAATCTGTTACCTTCTTCGCTTCTATGTTGTCTCATTTTGGCATTCATGGGCAGGAAAGCAGTATTGCTGAGAAGTTCAGAAGGAGAAGTGCAATGATGAGATTTTTTGATTGAAAGATTAATAGGTTCTTCCATCACTTTTTGCATAGAAAGAGTTAATTCATCTACTACATCTTGCCCACCAGTAGCCAATCTGTTTTCTAGAAGACAATCTACAGCACTGAGGTCTTCATTTTCCAGCTTTGAGCGGGGGGTAGAAAGAAATATGAAATTTTAGCATTAGTCTTCTTTCTTTCCTTTTTAAGAAAATATTTCTTAATCAGTTTTCAAATACCAGGTAAGGAGAACTTTACTTACTGAAAAAGCTACCTTTGACTGATTGACTAAACAGAAACATGCTGTAAATGAAAGCAGATTCCCGCTCAGCATAACACTTTGAGTGATTCCTACCTTGCATTTGGTGTTGCCCTGAAGTGCATCACCTGGTGCAAGGCCAGCAGGATTCCCAGGGCTCAGGTCACTTGGAGCTCTGCCCAACATCATACTGTAGCTGGGCACTGGCTCTGGTGGAGTATCACAGACACAAAGGGCATTTGGGGATGAGCCAAGTGTTGCAGCAGCTGTACTTTTCACCTGTGGATCAGCTGAGCTAGACAGCCTTGCTGGGGGTGATTCCATTTCCACTCTGTTTAAAAAGCCTGCAATACTTAAGGATGCTGAATGCTGGAAAAAGCAAATAGAAAAAAAAAAACAAACAACAAAACAGTATATTAATAAACTTTTCAACAGTAAAATGCTACTGTTCTGTTTATAATAGGTGAGATTCTCTGTTTCAGCTAGACACAATCAAACAGTTGTGTTACAAAGGTTGTAAGAATCTATTGTAATCCCATACTATTCCCAAAAGCTTTAGATTTTCCACCATTAAAACTGAAAACTGGAAAAGGAGGTTACTCTTCTGTGATTTACAAAAAATATCTTCCTTAAATCAGTCCAAGCAATTCTCATTTTTAATTCCTACAATGATGGGGAAACCTAAGCATGTAGAGTACTATAAACCCTCATAGCTTCCATTAAGTTATTCCATAAGAAATAAGACTCAAATCAGAAATTTTATCATTTTATCAAAAAATCATCAGATCACTTTATTCAGAAAGAAGATTCAGAAGAAATAAGATCCAAAGCTCATACAAGTGGATGAAACTATTGTTCCTTTTAATGATGCTGAAAACTTTAGGCTAGTTTGCGAGTCTGTCCCATTAAAACCAAAGGCATTTCCCCTTTAAATAACACAGTGTAAATCCAGAAACATCCTACATGTACTAATGAGGAAAGGATGTACATATCTAGTTTTCAAAGAAAGGAAATATTTACCAAAGTCTCAATATGCATTTCTCTACTGCCTCCTGATTTGTCACTATCAAATCCACAGAGATACTGTTATGCAAACCAAAGCAAATCCACCCATCTAGGTGACTTCCTTAAGCTTTCTTATATCCAGGAACATGTGACTGTATTGAAAACAGGACTCTTTCAGCATCCCTATGAAGCACATATAAGTAGTTTTAAGAAGCAGGCAGATCTATGTCATTTGAATATGCAATTTTTCCTTTATTTCATCATAGTTCACTGGTGTTTCACCCTTGGTAATTGACTGAATATATCCTTTTCATTTTTCTGCAATACAGTAAGTAGCACTCATTGTAATATAAATCAAGACAATAGAAATTTATTGACTGTCGGTGAATTAGAGTTTAAATTCACTGTTATACTTATTTTTCTGGTAGGGCGCAGAAACTTAGAAGTGAATCTGAGACAGGACCCATTCCCTAGATTTGATTAGTATTTTTCTCAACTTATACACCGCTTTGGATTTTGATACCTTTGTCTGTCTTACCCCACAGTGGTAAAGACAGTAGCCTAGACTGAGCTGTCAGTTGTGCCTATGTAAACTCTACATAATGTCAAATTCAGTCTTGAATTCCTGTGCTTGGAATACACATGAACTACGTGCCAAGAGGACGTTCTACCCACAGACACTGATATCCACCTAAGGATGTAATTTAATCTCCTTTTTGTCAATTTGCAGTAGGCACTACTAGTGGGAGCTTTGCCTGAACAGTGACCACTTAATTCAATAAGACAAAATAGCCTGCATTTGAGACAGAAGGGATTAGCTCTTCTGCAGTGCTAAGGCAGGTTTGTGTCATTCTACCATGCAGTGCTCCAGTGAGTCCGCTTTAACCAGTCCCTCCATGTAGAAGGCACCCCAGAGAGTACTGGATTTCTGTAGCCAGCACGTTGGCCATTTTCCTCCTCTTGAGTCAAATGAACACTCCTGAATCTAAGCTGCCTGAGCTATTTAACTTTTTGGAAGCAGCTGGAACTAGTAAAAGTTTGAGTTGAAAGCTAGAACATAGCAAAGGAGGAAATGCATTGGTAGAGGCACAAGTTGCCATATAGCATTCCTAAGAATACTGAGGTTTCAAACCAAAGTTACATACGTAGGTCAGAAAGGAATCCAGCTTTGATAGCCACACATCTTAAAGAAGTCCACAAAGATCAAAAGTGTTTATTTGCTGTCATAATTTGCTTGTGACAGGTTCTTGCACATGCAGTGACAAATGTGGCCTGTCAAGTACACATTTTCATTCCATCACTCTTTTTATCGCAAGCCTTTTTCAGATGACAAAATAAACATGTGAATTGTTCCCATATCACTTACAAAAAACCAAAAATAGGCAGAATTCATGCTTCAACTGAACAGATGAACTGTAACCAGCCTTGCCTTTTCCCTTTAGCTTGAAGTCCATTGTGAGCATTAATTACGTCTCTGTGAGGTAGTTAAATACTTATTTAGTCAGAACTTCCAAAGCATGAAGCATCCTGAAATTCCTGAATGAGCCAAGAGGAACCACCTAATGCTGTGCTCCATTGGAAACAGGCATGCTGAGGCACACACATGGCAAGCACAGCACCCAAAGCTGTGTAGCAAGTTCACTGGAGACCTTCTGGCCATTCACTTCTAATCACTACACACATCTTCCTTCACTCATTTACGAGCACGTGCCGCCATCCATTATGTATTGAGACCTGACCCTGTGAAGACCCTCTGTGTGTAGCTGTATACACCTCAAGTGGGAGGTTAGCCCTGCTAAAGCACTGGTAGGATTACTCCTGGCTTCAGTGAGACAAGTTTACTTACTGAGAGTGGTTGCTGGGATGACTCTTACTGAAGAAAAAAAAAACCAAACAAGCAACATAGACACACACATAAGAATTTCATTATAGCTAAAATTTTCAGAAAGATGAAATTGAATTGCATGATATGGCTACATCCTTTTTACTCTTCTAGCTAGCATCAGTTTCTTCAGAGAGCTTTTTAGATTATATAAGCCAATGTAAAACCTTACTCTTGTTAAAAAGAAAAAAGAGTAATGAGGCCATCAAATTGCCATCTGTCTTTCCCTTGGGGCAAAAGTTAATTTTGTGGTTATTTTAATGATGAAGCAACATTATGATCTTTCAGTGCAAAATATTAAAACTCACAGTTAAGAACAGACACATTCCATTCTGATCCGTGGAGCTGCTGTCAAGTGTGAAGTGAACAATGCACTGGGAACAAGGCTCATTAATAGCCTATTAATTCACTCCCTAAAATAATCATTTCTTTTGCCATTAGCAAAAATTTCTCTTTTCCCTTGGCAGTTCAGCTAGTTTTTGCAAATGGGATGCCTTTAAAGAATTTATCTCTGTTTTATAAAAGCTCTATTGCTTTTACATTGCACTGTTTGAACAACAAGCATTAATTGTGCTCTTGGGCAGAGGGTGGCTTCAGCTGTTGGTTAATTTTGAACTTTTTGACATTTTAATGTACAGCCTGGCACATTGAACTACATCTGTGTCATTATAAATGGAATTCTCATTGTCTCATAATTAATTTTGGCCTGATGAGCCTTATAATATAATGGCAGCAGCATCACCACCTCAAAATGCTTTCTACCACAAATTTCTTAGCTATAGCAGTGAAAATTAAGAAGAAAGAACATGCAAAGTGTCTTCAGAGAACAAAAAATAAATGTATGGTTCAGTTCAAATATTTTTTAAATCACTGTTGCATTTTAAAATGTCCAGTGTAAACATGCAGCACTAATACAGAAGAATTCTGAGAAGTAAATACTTACCTTGAAACAGTGGGATTAGGATTAGTTAGGATTGTTTTGGCAAAGTCTCAAGGCTGTTGACATTAAGTGTCACAGATAAAGGAAGCTAAAACTAGGAACCGCCAATTCTCTTTGCTCTAAGAGAAATAACACGCTGCAAATGGTTGCAGAGTAATGAACGGCTGCTATTAAGTGGAGCAATCCCCCTGGCAGCTAATTATGCTGGAAGGTTAAACAAATGTACTACTCCAATCCAGTTGCTTAACTCACCGCACACAGCAGCACTGATAGCACAGACTACACAAGCTTCCTATTCGTATTTTCCAGTTTCAGAACAGAATTCAAAGGATTTCCTTTCCATTTTTATGAGAAAAAGAATCCAAATCTTCCTTAACAATTTGTCTGAATAAACTGGAGCTGGCTTAAAGCAGAAGGAGGAAGAGATTGTATGGAGCAAGCAGCATCATGTTTTATTTATCTTTTTTTTCAGGTCAAAGGAAAAAGGTTTTGTAAAATTAACATTCTGGGAAATCTACGTAATTGCACTAAGCATGAACACATTTGTGCTGTAAGCATAAAACATACTGTGTTATTTTAGAAATTTGTAGGACTCTAAATTCCAGGCTGTTATTATTATCTTCATCACTAATTCCCCTAAAATTAATAATAATTAAGGCAAAAAAATAGCAACAACAAACCCACTTTGGTGCCAAGCTAACATCTGAAGTTCTAGCATTGGATATTAAATTATTATCACTTTCAGTCACTTAGTAATCACAACATGCTCTGTGCAACACTAACAACAAATAAAACCTGCGCTCTGTCCTCCAACTCCTCTCCCACAGACCTCACCTGTTTTTAAAGAAAAAAAGAAACCATCAAAAAAACACCCAAACATGGTAGTTAAACCTTTGCCACCAAGATGAAAGAAGTGTCATTAATAAAGCTTAGGAAAAATGTGTTGGGGCAAAATACCCAAAGAATGCCACCAATAGCAGACTGAAGTCAACAGCGCTCTCTGACAATCTTGTAGTAACAGTGGCACCAGTGAGTCAGAGAGTAGAAATTCACATTCATCAAGTTGGAGGAGAGGCTGAGAGGTTCCACCACAAACTGTCACTATGTTAGTCTTGCATGAAATGCCACCATTGCTTATAATCAGAATAAAACAGAAGCCTCTCACAGTGCTCAGAAGAGTTCTCCTTGGATGGCACGGAATATTTCTTAGGATTTCCCCATTTCAGATACTTTATGGTGCTTGAGACAAACAGAGCTCTTGAACTAAGAAACTAAGACTTACTGCTAATCAAAAAGAACAGTACAAAAATCAGCATTATAGCACTACAGAACATTTCCATGTGCTTACCCTTTCCCTACTATTTCTGTCTCAAAAATTATTTATAAAAACTACAAAGTATAGGGAAAATGACCAAAGATATAAAGGACCAAAGTATAGAATGGCTTTCAGGAAAGAAAATCCTGACTCTAAAGGGACAAACATTTTCCATCATCGCAAAGAAATTTTGAGATTAAATTCAATATAGACTGATAAAATACTGATATTATGAAAGTGGTGAATACAGAGTGATTATCCAGTGTTTTTCCTAACACAAGAAGTAGAAGGCATCTGCTTGAACTATTAGGCAAAAGACTTAAAGTAAGCAAGCAGAGGGACTCTTGCAATGCAAAACTCAGTTGCTGTAGAATGCTGAGGAGACCAATACTATTAAAACAGATTCAAAAAATGGATTAGACAGATTCACAGAGGAGAGGTCCATGTAGAGCTCCAAAAGACAATTCTGTTGGTACAGCCTTTAGGTGAGAAAGTCCTTTAAGTGCCGATTTTAAGAAGATGGGATAGTTTATCATCAGTTCATATTTCTCTGTTTATTATGCCCTCTCCTAACTATCTACTATTGGCTACAGCTACTAATGATCTGATGCAGCTCTTCAGTAACAACTTACTAATACAGTGCATGACATATTCTGAGATTCACTTTAAGCAGAAGGTGAACTAATAGCTCAAGGGGAGAAACCCTCAAAGATTGCTAAGGAACATAACCAAACCTGAGTTTGCTAAATGCTGTCCAATCTACTCACAACTAAGCAGTGTCCCAGAAGGCAGAACCACAACCAAGCTGCTTTTTAGGATAAGTGGGGAGGGTACAGAACATTCCTCTGCCTAGGGCCCAGTGCAGCAGCTGTACAAGACAAGGAACTCTCCCTCCCAGAAGTAAAGGTCTTGCTCCAAACTACAGAAGGGGGTGCACTTACAGAGTCTGAGGAGGAGAGAAGTCCAGCTGGCTTTGCAACAACACCAATGGCTGCTGCAGCAGTACCTCAGGCTCAAACTACAAATTTTTACTAGAGATGTACAGTAATCATGACATTTCTTCAAATACTAGGTACAGCCTTTAGACCTCTTGCTCATCACAGCCAGAAATTACAATTAGTTACATGCAAACAAAACTGAGATTGTATTCCTTTTATTATTCCTGAAAACACAGTTAGGCTCAAAATATCTTATTAGTCTCACCTCTGTTCCAGATGACATGACCTCTCCAGTTCTGTGCTCAAATTAATAACTCACTATCATACTATGTAAAAGCAACAAGAGGACCATATCATTGCAGGAGGTTTGTAACCCTTTCCACAAAACTGTTAATCTAATTGAGTACTCATTCCTTCACACTGCAACTTTGCAGTGCAACAGCTTGTGCAAAATCTGTTTGCTAGAGCTTGGCACAATTCCCTGGAACTGAAGTGTAAGTATCACAAAAGTTATCTGAAATTTGTTCTCTCTCTTGCTGGCATTCTTACTGGAGAGGCTGGGTATTTGACAGGCATGGAGACAGAACAACTCCACAATCCAAAACAGAGTTCCTGATTACATACATGATTGAAGTAGGGGACCATGAAGAGAAAATTATATCCATTTTGCACATCGACACAAAACCGTTTCCAGTGCTATGTTGTTAAAAAGTGCTAATCAAGCCCAAAATTATGCTAAATGCTGTACTTACATAAAACAATCAATGGTCTAAGTATAGAAACATTTATTTTGCACAAAACAAAAATTAATTCACAGAGAAAGAATAGTTAGAAGAATACAAAGAAAGACAGAAAGGGTGACAAAATATCACTATTAATTCCCCAAAACCAGTGAAAGAAATCACATGTTTAGAGCCTATGCTATACACATGTATACAGAGCAGGTAAGCACAGACAGGGATTACTCTGAACTTTGAGACAGCCATAGCCTTGGTATCAATGTTTGTGATTGACACCAGCTAGAAAACCCCACTTTTATACAACTGGAAAAGCAAAACTCCGCTGCGCAGCGAAGCTAGATTTCATTTTTGTGTGTTATATTTCACCATCTATCAGGACAGGGACATTTAACAAATGTGTGAAGTGTTTCTCTAGTTCTGCTTATCAATAACCAGCTTTAGATGTGAGGGAAAGAAAACAGTGCTTATCAGAATAACCTGAACAGGTGCTCTTTGAGCTCAAAAGCTGTCGCATGGCACCCAAGTGCCTCACACCAGGGTGTAACAGCTGCACTTCTCTGGGATGTTCTGAATAAAAGTCCTTGTGATTTCCATGTTTATGAGTAACGTGGTGATCCCAAACTATTAATAGCACCTGCTCTATGTTATTTCACACTTAAATATGATCCTCTATGCAGACAATTTAACTAGTTAATCAGTCAATAATTTCAAATGGATACTATAAACGTGTTTCAAAATTAGTGCATAGATGTTGAATTACATGAGCAACCAAGCCTTGCCTCACTCCAAAATAAATGAAACCACTGGGCTAAAGAAATAATTTATTTTATTTTGACAGATCTTGGCAAACTTATCATTTAACAATTAATTTAGTTGCACACTGCTTTCTTGTTAATGAAAGGATCTCAGCAGACAGAGAATCACCCACTCCACTAGGAATGCTGCGCCCAGCTGAAGGCTGTCGGAGTTCAGCAGAACCACAACACAGGACCAAGAAGTCCAACACCTATTATTCTCCAAATGACAGTCCGCAGCTCTTCAGGTAGCAGAAGGTTTATCTAGTCATTTTCTCTCTACCATATTTTTCAAGTGCAGTATTTCAGACCTGTCCACATTCACTTTTTCCATGTCCTTCAAGATCTTGAGAGAGATGAAATGTTCTGAATATAGGCCATATGAGAGTAAATGGTCAAACATCTATGCAGACATTTTTGTCTGGAGATGAGTGTGAAAAAAATTTAATCAGCTGAAACAGATGAGAATGAATAGACACATTCCCTTTTTCTTAAACAGGAACCAATCTCCCATTTAAAACTTGACTTAATCCAATTGTCAGCAAAAGCAGTCAGACATCTTTAAATATCATCCATGAAGAAGATATCTCAAGGGTTTCCTTTACTGTGCTGTTTCCCTTCATCATTTCTAATTCACCACTGCCAGAGCTGTCAGTACATTATGTCTTCATCCCAAACAGCTCATCAGAAGAGATAAAGGCAAGCAAAGATGGGGTACTGTAGCTGTTGAATGTTCTCATTTCTTGCAGAGCTACCAGGAAACTAGTCAAAAAAAAAAAAAAAACCCAGACCCTCCTCTGCTTTCTGCACAAGTGCATACACTTCTCGGCACCAGTAGAAAAAAAAAATCTTTTTACCCCTCTAATAATGTCATCCTCTTGCCACGTTCTCAACTTCAACAGCAACAAATCAGCCCTTCTTCCTTCAGACTGCACTTCTCTCTCTCTTTCCTGCACATCTGCTTCCATTTGCTTCCCTCTTTATGACTTTTCTTATTTAAGGTCCAGAAGACAAAGGACAGATATTCTTCAACATGCATGTAGAGAAAGCATCTGAAAGTTATTCTGAAAGCATCACCATTCACTTTCACAAATAGCTTTGAGGGTATGTCCACATTACAAGAAAAGTATGTGCTCAGATTCAGTCTTACTCAGGTCCTAAATACACATCTTCAATTTTTACAGTCAGATCTTAAAGTAAAGGTAGCCCTATGGTAGCAAATCTACATAGCTTTCCTCAGTCTCAGTCCTGGGCTCTGTCATCAGAGGTTAAAGGAGATCTGCTTCACACGTGAAAGTTCTGAGCCAAAGAGCCTAATCTCAGTATGTCATGACACCATCATCCTGATCCAGAAATTCCATCAGATTTACAGGAATAAGTTTTAAAATGCAGATTTCTTTGTGCCTTTCAAGTCTGATTTGCATGCTGCTCCCAGGCCCTCAATAATCATCACCTTTCCATGTCTCTACAACTCCCAAAGGGATCTCCAACAATTCTCTGTATAGGTATTGCATCACAAATATGTTGAGTCAATGAAGCTACATACTAAAGAAGGAAAACTAATTTCCTTTTTGAGGCTAGCAAGGAAAGACAAGTACTTCCACAATATTCCACACACAAATTCCAAGAAAAAATATCCTTGAAAGACATCCACATAGTACAACAAAAGTAACAAACACATCAAAGCAACCAGGATATAATGTGCTGTTTGGAGTGTTTTAAACAAACAGTACAGAGAAGTAAAAGGCAGCTTCTCTGCTTCAAATGCACAGGTGATATCCAGAGCCAGCAAGGATCTACTGATAAGGATTAGCTCTCCTGTTTTGTTTTTTCATGCTGCTTCTTCAATAGTCAGGGCCTCACAGTTGGTGGAAGGATCAAAGCCTGGCTCTACTATATACTAAAATAGTCTAGAGATACAGAAATTATGATTTTTCTTCTTATATATGAACAAAAGTAAGAAGTATAATGAAATTATATCCCTTTCAGACACCCCACCTTAAGTAATAATTAGTGTTGTTACTTCCAGGGCAATTATTTTGAAGGGTGAACCTCAGGCCAGATTTCATCAGCTTCTCTGGCTTTTTCTTTTTCTCCAAACTCTCTGCTGCTACTATAGTAGTTAGCAAGTCTTAAGAGTTAAATCCCTAGAGATACAGGCTGGACAGAATTTAAGCAGCAAAGAAATTCAGCCTCTATTTACAAGCTCATGCTTTAACACTCATGCCAACCAGACCTCAACACTACCAGCTTACAGAAGAGTTGCTGATCCTGGCTACAGCCCCGTGTGTAGAGGCACTTACTGGGACAGCCCAAAAGGTTAGGCTGTGACTGTCTTCCAAGATTTACAAGCCATTTTGTTGACTTTTACCACATTTTAATTTTTTTTTCCAGCTGACTGTAAACTCCCATGCCCAATTATACTCAATATTATAAAACTATGTTTTTCCTTTAAGTTTTGTTTTAAAAAAAAAAGTTCTTTATACCTTTCTGACTGGATGGAAAGCTGATTGATGCAGTGTGCTCTCAGGGGAGTGTCTGCTGCCACTGGCTTCTTCATCTAGTGATTGTGATAGGGAGGGACTACCACTTTTGTCAAGAGGAATGTCAGGCTTCTGGGCATCATGTTCTGTGGAGCTCTCATAGACCTACAAATCACAATCAAGAATTTGTGTTTTCAACATCTTAGAAAGAGAAAGGGTAATAAATTTACATCAATTCACAGCACACACATTATGACAAGCCTGAAAAGACTCTAAAACAAAAGAGATGTTTGAAATAACCCTAAGCAGAGAATGAATAAAGATTTTTCTCAAACATTAATGAAATATTTTTAAAAAATCAATAAAGCTGCTGAAATATACAGCTATTCTAAAATCCTGCAGTCTGCCCTTACAGGTAATTCATTTTGAGAACTATTCAAGGTGGCAACTTCACAGAATTTACACAATGGGAAGTCCGAGCCACCTTTCTGCTGCAAGCCCCACTATTTTGAGTGAGTTTCAAAGCCACCTTATTGTGCACCTGATCTGCCTTGTAATTTGGATGCTCACTACCGAGCAGTCCCTCTTTCAAAGGCAGGATTCTTACTAACGGGGGAAAAGGGAAGAAATTAGCCCTGCTGACAAAATGTTAGCAGAACAGCATGTTTGAATACTGATGATAATCTTAAAGGACATGATGCAGCAGCAAGAGCAGATACTAGTAGAATGGGAAATAACTCCCAGACCAAAAAATGGTTGTCATCTTCTTCTTCAATAATAATTCAGTGCTGCTCACCATGTCTATTTAGAGATTCAGATTTTTGGGATCCATGTTCTTTACACAGCATTTTACAGAAAATTTTGGGACAATCTGCATGAGGCCTCTGCTGCTTACATAGATAAGGCAACAATAGAAAGTTCAGAGAAATACATGAAATCTCAAAAGTGTCTCAGATCTGAGCTTACATTGACTAAACACAATAGAAAAGAACTTTTAGAGAACTTACTTGGGCTTCATCTTGGCTCAGTTGCTGCACTGGGGCTGGCTGCCTTACGATGTAGTTGATTTGGCCAACTATGGTCTGTTGAACATGCTGAGGTGGCTTGGCTTGGTTCAGCTGCAAGCTGGACTGCCCCTGGGCCTGCAGAAGAAGCTCCAGATCCTTCTTCATCTCCTCCAGTTCCAGCTGGTGGTGCATGATGTCCAGGCTCTGTTGGATGACTTGCTTGTGGGTGCTCTCACTCTGACCTGATGGTGGTGATGCCAGTGGTGGCAGCTGCTGCTGCTGCTGTGGGGGTGGCTGCAGCAAGGGGTTAGATTTTATCTTCTGTAGATGACCAAGCTGCACTTGCATGGTTGATGTCTGCAAAGAAGGCTGTGAGCAGAACGGCTGTGGATCGCTCGTGTGAACTTGCTGAGCCTCATGTGATACAACAGCATAGCCCAGGGGTGCAGTTTGCTGCAGCTGCTGGGATGGCAAGTGCTTCCCCACCCTCCCAGAAACATTCTCTGGCTCTGACTGTGACTTCTGTTCCAGCCTAGACTGTGTTACCTTCATGGGCTGGGGGGCACCCCTTTGCTCTTTGTCATGTTGCTGCTGCATGCTGTACTGCAGAGGAAACTGCTGCATTTCGGGAGGTTGTCGAAAATTTTTATGGCAGTTTATGTCTTGGAAAGAAGGCTGAGCTTTGTTTGGGTGAGGAAGGCTGAGGCAGTGTGAGCAACACACAGGTGCAGAACACTGAACTGCAGGTGGAAAGTGATGTGGCTGGCTGTTTACAGGCTCCAGCTGTGATGCTGATGAAGGGTGCCCATGATACAAAGAGGTTTGTAACCCTTGAACATTTCCACAGAGTAGCACATCTGAGTGAGAAATGTGTCCACCTTCCATTGTGAAACCTCCTGGAATAAAACAGCAAATTCACTGCCTGCTACGGTCTTGACAAATTTCCACAATAAAAACTGTAGACAAGGAAATGGCCACGTTTCACATTTCAAATATAAAAGTTATTAAAATATCCTATCTAAACAGTCCATCAACATATATTCAAGACAACTTTTTCAATATTTTTCAATGATTTCAAATCACACCAAACTCCCACTGATGTCAGTGGAACTCATGGCTGAATTACCCAGCAAACACTTTGTAAAACTGACCTTAACTTATTTTATCTTAACTGATGGATATGGCTCATACTTTCATTTTTAACTAAAGCATGAGCTCATCCTCTCATCCATAAACACAGGTACAAAAGAGCTTCCAGGGTGAAAGTGACAAAAGTAAAAGAGATTGATGTAATACAAAGGGAACTCGTAAAATATAGAAATAAATCTATATTTGAAATCATCTTGTCCCTGCTTTTAGTAAAGAGAAGATTACTCCCTGCAACACTTTGGATAGCTCTTTACCCCATTTAGTTTTTAATATCTTAAAATGGGAAGTGAACTGATCTTTTAGATCATTGATCAATCCACTGAACTGAATTTACTGTAAAAATCCACAACAGCTGGGAAATTCATAGCTGGTGGGAAACAAAGTCACAGGATCACATTTGTTATATAAATAACACTCTAATTATTATACAGTCAGTGTCCTAAAGCCATCTTTGTGCCCATTATGTCTCAACACTGCTCAGGTCCCTTGGCCATTAAGACACTAAAAGGATCTGACATCTAAATGATGTCTTTTAATAGGTGAATTGATATAACTGGAGGGAAACCCGGGAACATTTGGCCACACTAACTTTTCTTCAGAACATGACAAGAGTTTCAAAATTAGAGGTCAAAACACACACCAAAAAAAAAAAAAAAGATAGAGCCCTTCAGGGAAAGTACTACATTTTCTGTATCGGTTTAGTCTAGCTTTGGGCGCTTGCCTAATCTATTTTTCTTACCCATATTGGATAGTTGTTTAGTCCAGTAGGAGGGATCCCAAGTAAATCTGATCTTCAGAGGAGGGCCTATGTCTGTGTTACAATTTGTCTCTAACAAGCGCTGGATCTGAAATACAATCTAGAAACAAATTAAAGGATGATGATTTTCTTCACAATTAAGAGATTATGAAAAATGTTTATTTGAGAAATATTAAGTCCTTAAAACAGTTCTCACAATTACTTCACAAAAAGTATTGCTCTTACCAGTTCTTTACTGAAGAGAAATGGGATGCTGTTTTTACTGTACACAGCCCAGCTGATGAAGTTCTGAACATGTTCTACCTGTCTGCCTAAAACCACAACACCTTGCAGTTGTTGCTCCAATTTCTGCTTCCTTTCACTGGTGATTTTCTGTTAACAATGTGAATCAGTAGAAGATAGCTGTCATTCTTCAGACATACATGATGCACACAATCGTTGGCACTGCATTATGCATTATTTGCGGCAATAATGTTCTTTAGAATATCTTCAAACTACCAATCATAAAAAGAAAGCAAATCCTACTCAGGAGATAAGTCCAAATTCAGGAAGAGCAATGACTTCCCCAGGAGCAATCTGTATTATTCTGGCCTTGGTTTAAAAGGATAACATAACCCAAGAAAGCTGTAGAAGTTGGGTCAAACTTACACCTGGACCACTTTCTTTGTTCTTACAATACACTCAACAAAGAGAGACAAGAAAGAATATGAAACAAGAAGCATGCACCATTTCCTCAGAATAGTCATCCAGTCTCCATGGTTTAGGGACCACAAACACAGAGCCTACATCACCCAGATCCTACATTATCACCCTCTGTGTATTTTTTTATGAATTTGTCTAATTGCTTTTGAACCTATGCACGATATATTGCAACATGGAGTTACACACTTATTTAGCATTTATGTGAAGAACAATCTGCCCTTGTTTGATTTGAACCTGGCACCTGCCCATTTCATTTGACGCCCCTACATGCACTTCCACTGAGCACTGCAAGTGTAGGCACAGTTCAATTGTAGTTTTAGATAACTCAAACAAACACTGAAATATTGTTAGAACACATGAACGATGAATTTACCTAATGTTTAATAAGATTGAAATGAGAACATACGTTTTTGTTTCTTTAAAGCTACTTAGCTGAGTAACCATGTTTGCATCAAATACATAAGTTTGAAGCTAGCCAGTCCATGCTGAGTGCCTTGTCATTCCAGTACCTGCTAAAATGACCAAGAATAACCAAGAACTGAAAATTCTGATCAGCAATTTTTGTGCTCAGCACATCTCAAAATAAAATCATGTATCCTTCAACTAGACATCCAAAAACTGAAGAGTCAAGACTGCAGGGTCTGTTTCAGTGAGTAGACCAAAAATCACTTTTGAAACGTGATATTAATTGTGCTGCTAGATGGGCTTCCACAAGTCAAACATTAAAATTAGAGGTTGGCTTGTTTTGCAGGTATTCAAAAGGTGCACACATATCTCTCTAAATGCATTAGAAAATGTTGTTAACTCATGATAAGCAAAAGTTTTGCCACTTCACCCTGAATATTTGTCAACAATTGATTGCACTTAAAATTCTGCAGGAAAAAATTAAAAAAAAAAGAAACATTTGTAAATAAATACAAGCAAAGGGACAATAGCTCCCACAGTCTATATTCTTTCCATTGGCACTGGGATTAAATTTAATTTAGTTTAATTTCCCAGAGTATCAAGTAAACTAGCCTTACTTACTTCAAGTTGTTCAAGAAGGACGTTTGTTCGTTTATCAATTTCATTCATCAGAACCATCTTGGCCATTTTAATTTGGTTTTCTACTTTTTTGTACAAATGTTTTACTTCAAGCAACCTGTGGGTAAGAGAATACACACCCCTGAATGTACTAACTGGTATGTCATTTATTCACAGCTCAGTAGTTATTTGTTACAAGAAGCGATCTAACTACTGATGGAATTTCAGTGAAAGTTGTATCATTTCCCCTCAGTTCTCCCACACTTCTCTTCAAACATAGAATAATACAATGTTTTAAGTTGGAAGAGATCTTCAAAGGTCATCTAGTTCAAACCCCCTGCAATGAGCAGGGACATCTTCAACTAGATTAGATTGCTGAAAGCCCCATTCAACCTGACCTTGAATGTTTCCAAGAGGGGGGTATCCACTACCCCACCGGGAAACCGCTTCCAGTGAAACTCTTCATCCTTATAGCTAAGTCTACTTTCTTTCAGTTCAAAACCATTACCTTGTTTCCTATCACGAGAGGCTCTACTAAAAAGTCTGTTCCCATCTTTCTCAAAAACCCCTGTAAGTACTGAAAGGCTGCAATAACCTCTCCATGGAGTCTCCTCCCAGCTGAACAACCCCAACCCTCTCAGCATGTCCTCATAGGTGTTCCATCCCTCTGATCTACTTTGTGGCCTTTCTCTGGAACTGCTCTAACATGTCTACATGTTACTGGTGCTGAGGACACCAGAGCTGGGTGCAGCACTCCAGGTGAGATATCACCAGAATGGAGTAGAGAGGCAGAATCCCCTCCCTCAACCTGCTGGCCACACGGTTTTTGATGCACCACAGGATCCAATTGGCATTCCAGGTTGCAAGTGCACATTGCCAGTGAATGTCCAGCTTTTCATCCACCAATACTCCCAAGTCCTTCTTCAAGGCTGCCTTCAATCTTTTCATGCCCCAGACTGTCTTGATACAAGGGGCTGCCCTGACACAGGCACAGTACCTTGCACTTGCCCATGTTGAACATCAGGAGATTCACAGGTTCACTTGAGCTTGCCCAGGTCCCTTTGGATGGCACCCCATCCTTCAGGCATGTCAACTGCACCACTCAGCTTGGAGCCAGCTGCAAACTTGCTGGGGGTGCACTTGATCCCACTGTCTATGTCATTAGACAGTATTGGTCCCAATTCAGACCACTGAGGGCCTCCAGTTGCCTTCAGTCTCCATCTGGACCCTGAACCTTGACCACTGCTCTCCAGCTGTGACATGCTTATGCTCATTGATTCACTCAAACATCATGCCAAGAGCAGCCTTACGTTCTTTGTCAACAAATACACACAGAATAAATCCAAAAAACCTTTCACTTTATACTAGAGTACAAACAGACTTGTACTCTTTGAAGACCTTTGAAAAGGTTTTATTAAAGCAGAAGAAAGATCCAAAAGCTACTAATGCACAACCAGTACCTAAAATCCAGTTCATAGAATTAATATTTTCATTTTTGTATTAGTCTTGATTGCCAATGCAGCTTGTTCTGAGGTTTCTTTGAGAAATAAGGTGGTTTAAAAATTATCTTTATTCCTAATATTTTCAAATTCTAATTCAGACGCAGATTATACAAAAAAAATCTTAACTCTGAAGTCAGCTGTCACATGCCTTATAAAGACCATGGAATCTTGTATTACAATGTCATGACTTGTCAGCACCACGTAAACATGAATTTGATATTTTTAATCTTCCTATTATTTCCTGCCTTCCAAGAAAAAATATAGCTGCTGCATTTAATTCTGTTAACTTACATTTAGTGAAAATGATATTTTTACATATCACCCACTTTCATGGAAAAAAAAATGCATAGCAATTACCTGTCTTCAATCTGTTTAGCTGAAACCTGAACCCCATTTTTTTTCTCTTCCACTTTAGTTATGACATTTTCCAGAATAACTCTCTGATTCTGCAGAGCTTCATCAAGATGTCGGAACCTGTAAAAGAAGAGGGAATTTTAACATTTGCTTTTTTCGTGTTCATATATAAAGAACTTACCAGTTGATCAGTTTGGGGGACCAGCTGCCTTAAAACCAGTCTGGACAGGGTGCCTTGCTGCTTTTCTGCTACAGGTGCTCTCTGTGACAGCTGAACTTTACCTAACCTTATTTGGGGAGGCTCACATCACAAAAAGTGTATAAACAGTTCCTTGCATGGCTCCCACACTTCCACAGACAAGTGCATGCTTGAACATTGGTGACTCTGATCTGGTACAGCCATGAAGTCTTTAGTAGAGAGAAACAGAAGTATTGGAACCATTCTAAGTATTGAGTTCAACTTGTGTCTTTGAGCACAACCGTGAGGAAATCTCTGCATGTGTAGCACCTGGGCAGATGGTACAAGTGGGAAGGGACATCCTGCTGAGAAGAGGGACCACCTCTGTGAGGGCAATGAGCCCCGTGCTACAACACCTGGGCATGAGACAACGAAACTGAGTTTGCTTTGGCGTTTAAGTTCAGACCAACATGCAGCATCAGCTGACAGAAAACACAGATGAAAAGCCTTAACTATCAATTAGTACAGTTTTAGCCATGATTATGATTAAGCAATCAGTGTACCTGTGTTCTTTATGCTCTGCCAGAAAGCAGCTGCGGCAGGTAAGGGTATCGCAGGTCTCACAAAACAGCTTCAGTGGATCATGAGTGTGCACTGGACAAAACAAGGAAAACTCTGTTGCTTCATCTGCAGTTGCTGAGGAAAATAAAGCAAGTGTGTCATGGACAAGGTTTACTATTAGAGTTCAGAAAAAGAGTAACCAAACTCACAAGTTTATTGAAAATCTTGACACTTTTAAAAGGTGCAGAACTTGGAACTACCTGACTATAAGAAGCAGGGATTGTTTTGCTTTTTTTTTTTTTTTCTGGTCTTACACATCCTACAAACTGAGCACATCAGAAGGGTCCAGAAAAAATTTCATGTTGTCCTCTAAACTCTCATGAGTTTTATATCTCCCATGATTTGGGGCACCTGCTTTATAACTTCATAAAACCACTCAACAAAACTGTATTGTAAAATGTAGAGTAGCAAATATATTACATAAACCTGCAGTTCACAGCAAAAGCAAGGAAACCTTTTGTTGTTAAAAAGCAACACGAGCAATTGTTTCTCAAATTTGTGTTTGTTGCAATGCAGTTCATAAACTTAGGCAGCCAGGACTGATATCGGGCCCTAAAATCTGTTCTTAAAAGGATTTTCTAAAGATTGATGTGGTGAAGAGTAAGAATGGGCAGTGGATACGCAAAGTAGAAGTGTTGCTTCTGTACAACCTATTCTTGTCTCCTGAATGGTAGAATTGCTTTAGAAAAAAGGAACACTGTGAATGAAACAATGTCAAGAAAAAAAAAAGCACTGGACCATGGCAAAACAAATCCTCTACTGCTGAAGTCTGATATTCACAAGCACATCTACAGTAACAGTTAAGGCCAAAATTCTTTTGTTGGACCCCAAAAACACAGACTTCAGAGACTAATTTTATTGACCATCCACCATTATTAGTAGTAGAAAAACACTGTTTTCTCAAAATGGTTAAAAAGCACAAGCTCAAGCTCAGTGACAGATTTATGCAGATCAGTATTCAAATCCTCTGTCCATGGAACCATCAATATTATTAGCAGACAGGGACATATATGGGGACAACAAGAAAATCCCATAATTGCATCCTCAGAGTACTCTTACAAAGACACTATCCCATTATTCTTTACCAATGCATGAGAAATTAAACAAAACTATTATTATTAGATCACACATACTGATAATAAGTTTAAATTATACAAAAATTATTTATTATTTATATATCATCATTTGGTCACAGACCATGCTCTCATCCTGGAGCAAAAAGGAGCCTTTTACAGAATCAAGCTTTTGAAGTGATAATATTGCATACACAGACCCACAGCGTGCAACAAGTTACATTGACAGTCACTTCCAATTGGAAAACGCAGAAGTAGAAAAGCCAAGCAAATCTGATGGCTGACAATGAGAAGGAAAATATGGAGAAAATCCATGCCACACTCTAAAACAACATGTCAAATTGTCTAGTTTTTAGATTGCTATCTATTCTAAATATTTCTGAGAAGGTTGATTTACTTCCTCCAGTTCAATTGACCTTCCTTCTGCCTTCTTAACAATGTGCAAGAGGATAATTTGTTACAGATCAGGACAAGATTATATGTAACAGCCTTTCATAGTTTACATTGTTATAAATTATTTATTGCAGTATCATGCTTTATTCTTCAGGGAAGTTTATTGGTTTATGCAATTATTGAATCAAATGTTAATAGACAGCATTATTAAAAGAGGAAATTAGATTAGGTTTTTTTAGCCTGTTCCAATATTATCTTCTAGCAAGGTACAAACTGAATTCACCTTGACAGCAATTTTTTTTCTGATAATATTGCAAATATGTACTTTTGTATTAAAACCTGAAGCTGCCAATGCAAATAATATGCAACCAAGCAGCTTGTATAACCAATACGAATGTCAAAGATCATCTTTTCCTCTCCTATGGGGTCAGATTTTATACTTTATAAGAAAAGAAAAAAAACATAATAACTATCTTGGGGTTCATGGGGGGAGGAGCCTCTCAAAGTGTTCAGCAGCTGCAAAGCATATAAACTGTTTTCTGAAAACTCAGGATCAAATTATCTCTATTGAACTCCAACTTATAATGAGATGCTGTCTTTAAGGTCTGTGTCTAACAAAGCCCAGTCACAGTCTTATATAATGTTTTCTCCATTTTTCTCTCTGCAAAAGGTTCTTTAGTTTTTGGGTAATTGCAATCATCCCAGAGAAATTAGTGGGGCTTTTTTAGCACCATGTCAGATTTAGGAGACAGGTACATTCCAAGTGCAAACCAATGATAAAATCAATATTATCTAATTACAACAGAGCCCCGGTGCCTCTGATACCAGTAATCCCCTGACTCAATGACATGTCATTGAAAACTGCCACTGAGCCATGGCATTCTTGACCTAACTTGGGCTCAGCTCAGAGCAACACTTCAGTTTTAAAGTAAGTAATACTCAGAAATCAGGTGCTAAACAAGTGCAAAAGCCTGTTTTCTCTAGAAGCATACACACCTTGACCACGACTACCTGTGTTATCTTCTTAATAAGAACCTCATTTGATGAACAGGGAAAGCTCAATTGCCCTCACTTCTGATAATTCATCATTTGAGTCACCATTTGCTACAGCCTATGTTTTCTTTATCTCAGGTGTATCTCTTGAATAATTAACAGAAAGTTTTAAATCTCTCTTCCTCTAGCCAGTTGATGTCAACATTGGAAAAGCAATTTCAACTTAGCTAATAGAGTTCTCCCTCTACTTGCATAATTCACAATGGCTCAAACTTTGATTTTATACATTCATATTGAACCTGGAGGGACTGAAAGAAAAGGATACTATAGGTAAAAGAAAATCATTCAGGTTGTGCACTAGCCTGTACATAGCTGATATGCCAGATCATTTACTCCTAACAGTTTTGGCAAAAGGATTGTTTCTTCTCAGTTGCAAAGCACAAATTTCCATGTAACAAGGAAAGCATCTGAACTAATACTTAATGCTCTTTTGACAATGCTGGGACTAAGGGAGGTTCTAGTTTTGTGACTCCAAGCAGTTCAAGAATTCTGCAAAACTTTGAACTTAACTAAGTTAACCTATTGCTAGTGTTAATACAGAGCCATCCAGTGAAATTCTCGTTCTTCAGAGATTATTCCTCCAAGGCTGCTCCCTGATCTGTCAAAGTTTTGACCCATGTTGCCAGCATCTAGCTCTCCAGTACTCAAACTTATTCCAGAAGCACATTCCAAAATTTTGACATCCTGTGGTCACAGACCCAAGAGTTTTCAGGGGTTTGTGTTTGTTTGTTTTGTTGGAGGGGGGTTCTTCCTTTTCAGTTTTTTCCTTACTCTCAGGAAATATCAGTGTGTGTGAAAAACTGCAAGTAGCACAGTTTAACTCATCTGTGAATCGCCTCTCATCATCTCTTCGTGTTCACAACCAGCAGCAATAGTCTGGCAGTCAAAAGAGAACTGTAATTTTTGACAGTATCTCTAGAGGTGGTTCAGCTAACAAGGATACAGTAGAGCAACTACACAACATATCGGTGTTAGTGGCAAGTTGCATGTGGGGAATCACAGTGCTGTCTAGTGTGTCCTATATTTCTGGTTTTACGCTTAAAAAATAAAGTCTGTTCTTCTGTGTAGAAGTTCAGTAACAGTTTTAAACAACTGGGACACTCCCATAACTTTCCACTCTAGTTCTCAATAAGCACACTCAAAACAATGAAATCTAAATAGCACATGCACACATCCCCACCTCCAAGCTACCAAAAAGCTATGGAGGTGAATAAAATAAAGCTGTTTCCAATGAGAATGCAGCCATTTCCAATACCAAAAACCCCTCTCAGAGAATCCCATACCAGCAGCGCTCATTTTGTGGGCCTTTACTTCAGACTCACAAAGGATGAGTCACTAGAAAAATGAAATCAGGCTACTTTAGAATTGTTTTCTTCTTATAAAATACAACCGCTTTCTGTCACAACCCAGTCCTGCTTCTCCCTGTGCACTTAGCATTCAAATACAACTGAAGGGTAAATTCTCTGATGAACTTGGCACACTGCTCTGCACCACAACCCCAGAAGTTACTGGGGTAAGGATGCTGCCAGGCAACTAACAGACAATGAGTTGTGTCATCAGGGTCTGCCCCAGCAGGCAGTGGAGCCCCAGGAAGGAAGCACGAGGATTTGCAGGGTCAGTGGAAGGGGAATTCTCCCGGAGAGCTGCAGGCTCTGCACGACAGGGAGTGATCAGCTGTGTTACACTGAGCACAGGTATCATGAAGCAGCAGAAAGGTTTCCCATGGAAGGCAGGCTCCTCTAGATCTGTCACTCAAGGAAGAAATTGTTTATCAAAATCAACAGAAACAGGGAGGATTCAATATGATTGGTGAGGGATTTTTCCTACTCCATTTCAGACCCAGGGAATAGAACACATTTCAGATGACAAAACAAGGTCTGGCCCTTGTAAAGCAAATGGCAAAAGACAGAAAAGTTTAAAGATGGAAGAATTCTTAATTGTTACGAGGGCTTACAAAGAAGGTGATTGTTGTTCAGAAGCACCATACACAGACTGGAGATGGCAACTGAACCTCAAAGCAGAGCATGCTCCATTTCCAGAAAGCAAAAAAAGTCCAAAACCAATAGTCTGAATTCTGGAAAATCCTAGTATTTGCTTTCTTTGGACTATCCTGAGAGGATGTGTACATCCAAAATAAATAAAAATTAATATTAATAATAATAATTTTTTATATTAGCTAGCACTACCAAGCTCCTTTTTCATGGTTTTTTTCAGCACATAGAATTTAGTACTAAACTAAAATTCTTTCTCATCTTTTTATGTGTTTACATCTTTTTATTTATATAATACACACAAACCCACAACTAAGCCACACATACATTTTCTTACCAGTATTTGTCAACAATATGAGATGATAATGTTATTTAAAGTGAAATGAAATTATAAACTGTTGGGGCCTCAAAACCACAGTCCTTATCCTGTCATCAACTCAAGAAGAAAAACATTGTCCAACCAACCAGGGCATTTGAAAGGGGATTGGGGGACTTTTTTTATATTATTCTTTAGAAAAGACCCAAAAAACATTTAAATGTAGTCTGTTCTTTTTTCACTATTACCATTCTTACAGACTCTTTTTTATTTACACTCTATTTGGCAAAGGCATATCATGTCTCAAGTGCCTCAAACTCTGCTTGATATGACCACCCAGTACTTAAAAGAACTCCCTCTATGGCAAGTATAAAGCACAGGCTTCTACAAGAAAAATTCTAAAGAAAAATAATAAAATAAAAAGTATAATCAGTATGCTATATTTATTCCTTTGTCTGTCCTTCATCTTCCTTATGAAGAAAAATGAGAGTGCAGCACAAACTCTCTAGCATAAATAAATTCATAACTGAGCAAAGTGTAAACTTTAATCACTGTATAAAGAATGAAAAATTCTTATTTTATGTTACAAATTGCTTACATAAGTTTAGGTTAGGATACTTCCTTGCAGATTTCTGGCATTTGAGTAAAGAAAGCAATGAGCAGTAACAGGAGATGGTAATACTTTCTGTGGGTCATCACTGTATAGGGATGAGACATATTTGCCAGTGGGCTTCATTTCTGCTTGCTCATGGCAATATACACTCAGGAGACAGGCTTTTCACTCCAAACTTAGAAAAGGAACATCCTTATAGTGATCACAGCCTTTTACTCTCTCTGACTCTCTCACACGCCTCATCCATATGCAAAGGAATTGCTTTACTGTAGTTTTCTGAATGAAATTACCCAAAGGAGGACACAGAAACTAAAAGGGCATGGCCTGCTACTGCTGTAGCCTTCCTAACCCTAGTCCATCACTCCACTGATTGGAAAGGCACGTGGAGAAGATCATACCTGTGAAACACCCATACCCAAACTTTCTCTGATACTGTGGATGCTGGTTTGTGGCAATGGCCTTAAAGTTGGAGAAAAATCACATAATCTTTTGTTGACATGTACCTATCCTTCCGAGTCACACCGAGTTTGGTGCCTGTGGCACAGAGCCTGGAACTACTCCTTTTTCAACTGAATAACTGATGAGAAGAAACAAAATTTCAGTGTGTCTTCAGTACCTGTGCACCCTTTCAGGGATACAGACAGAAAGCGATCTCCAGTTTCCTTGCCATGTCTGTGTTCCTCTGTACACGAGCTGCACAGCCACTTATTGCATCTTGTACAGAGACTGTGAGCAGGTCTCTTCTCTTTACACGTGGAGCAGCTCTAAGAACAAAAAGTGCAATTACATACACGGATAACAAATTAGCAGTACAAACTTATCTTTAACAGACTATGATTCAGCTTGGTGAGCTTAATATTTTTTTATTAAAAAATATGCAATTCAAGTTATTTTAAGAGCTGTTATTGCTATAAAACGGAGCAGAATAAAATTAAAACTTGAAGTTCTCAAATAAAACTGGTTGTCTTTCTGTGCTTTAGCACAATCAAGCATAATTATGACATGATGCAAGAATTATTCAGGAAAATTTTAGGATCCCCTTACACATGAAGTCAGAAGAAATAATCATAATTACTTGTTTCTTGTGAATTGAAAAAACAATGAAACTATGAAATAAGGCTTGTCTAAGTTAAATAGGGTTAGGTTGAAAGTCACTTTGAAAATGAGAGGTGTGCTCCATCCCTTTATGTTAGCCATCAAGTCTGTTTAATTGCCTAGAGAAGGAATTGTACAAGCCATTCTGCTGTTTTAGCCATTTGCATATCAACAATGTTTTCCAAAAGGTACGTGTAATAATTTAAACCAAAAAATCCTAATAAAACTTATAAAACCAAAATGCAAGGCCACTTAATCTTGAGAGCAAAGCTTTTTATATAAAAACAAGTGTCTGATTTAAAATGTAGGCCTATGAAGGGCCAGCTTATGGATCAGAGGAAAAGCTGAGGAATGCTCTGCCTTCTCTGCAATAACAAAAACTGCTTGAACACAGGTTTACCTGTAACAGTTCAGCTGTCAGTCTGACTAGAATTTATATTGACACTGTACTGTGTTAACATCACTTTTAAGCTGCAGAGTGTTCCCAGAGTTACATTATTTATGATGTGGAAATGGGCTTTTGGGCAAAAGATTCTGAATTGCACATTTTTGAAACTCCTGTTGCTGGCATATAGCACATTCTATCATTCATGCTTCACTGTCTCCCACACTGAGAGACATTTTGCTTCCAAACACTTTGTTACAAACCTTGACAGATTCCCATTTGAACATATTAGGTAAATGAAGACAACAATGGCAATTCAGCTTACTCAGCTAGATCATCTGGTGCTTCTCCTACTGATGTCACTGGTAAAACTATGGCTTTAAATTTGGAGTGTGATGGTAGTGGTTAAAGACAGCAAGCAAGCAAGTTACATGACTTGACTGTTAATAAAAAGGAAGTAAGACAAGCTAGGAGGAAGGTTCACATGTTGCTCTAGGGTACTCATATGCTCCAGTGCGAAATATGCTTTACTGAACAGCTCTTAGGACTCCTCAGAGATTACAGAAAAGAAAAACTTGCTTTTAAAGATGGCTTGAAAAAAAAATCTAGTGCTTTTGAAGACATTAGATATTCTCATTTGATTTCCTTTCTACACAAATTCTCATTGAAAAGTAAATGATGCAAGTCACAGTAATTAAGAAATCCCAGTATAATAAGTGCCTTTGAAACATTCAGCAATATCTTATGAATTTGCTTCTTCTCTTTGAAGAATGCATGTGAATAGGTCCCTTCTTGTTTTAGATCAAGTTATGTTGCACTTCACAAGCAACTTATACCTGAGGATGTCAACATGCTTTGCTTGCATTAACTTTATTTCTCCAGAAGACTCCATGGATTAGGTTACACATTCTTTACTTTTTCACAAAAGAAAAAATGAAACACAGAAATGACTGACAGGGAAGAAATGCACCCCCTCTAGACTCTTTTCCAACTATGTCGTTGGGAAAGTCACTTGCACAAGTTAAAGTGGTCTCAAGCCTTCTGCACAGAGCAGAACTGACCTCAAAATTGTTGCTGCCCCTACAGAAGTTAAGAGGAGTGGAAAGACATATCTCCGTTCCTATATTATGGAGAAAGCGTTTGTCTCCACACAGAGTCCCTGAAACTGAATATCCCATATGGCTATCCACTTTTTTAAGAATAAAATGTGCAAAACAGACAAACCGAGGCCCAGGAGCTGGTGCAGAAGGTGAAGTCCTGTATCCCAGCTTCTTTATTACTCTTCTCTTGCTTTGGACTATGCTTTGTATTAAGCATCCAGTAGACCACAAAATAATTTTGACAAGTTTCACCTGTTTTAACTCCCAGTACACATAATGCTATCACATTTTGAAGTCAGTCTTATTCATGCAAATAACAGAAGAGTGTTTTGTAACAGAGGGGGTGGAGATACACAACTTTCTCTGTCTCTCCTGTCGACCCAAAGTAGTGACAACTACAAAACTGTGAGAACAGTTCTGCCTGTTAACAAGGTATTCAAAGAAGTGAAACCCATCTAAGTACAGTGTCAATACAAGGCCAAGGTAGTAATCCTTTGTCTTCCAATTACCCTGTGAATCCATTCCCAATGGGACAGTGCAATATGATGTGACTTTTTCATCATTAAGACAGACAACCAGGAAATTATAATTGCCCACACCATCTAATGGGTAATGTAACTATTCAGTCAACAATCTGCTTCTGTGGCCAGCAGGTCAAGAGAGGTGATCCTCCCCCTTTACCCAGCCCTAGGGAGGCCACATCTGGAGTGCTGTGTTCAGTTCTGGGCTCCACAGTTCAAGAGAGACAAGGAGTTACTGGAGAGGGTCCAGTGGAGGCCACAAAGATGATGAGGGGCCTTGAGCATCTCTCTTATGAGAAGAGACTGTGGGGACTGGACATGTTTGGACTGAGAAGGGATGTCATTAATGCATACAAATACCTCAAAGGCAGGTACCAGAAGGATGGTGCCAGACTCTTTTCAGTAGGGCCCACTGGAAGGACAGAGTAATAGCCATAAATTAAAACACAAGAGCTCTATCTCAGTATAAGAACTTCCTTACACTGAGGGTGGCAGAGTACTGGAACAGGCTGCCCAGGGAGGTCACGGAGTCTCCCTCTTTGGAGATATTCAAAATCCACTTGGACATGTTCCTATGTAACCTGCTCTAGGTGACCCTGCCTTTATCGGAAAGCTGGACTAGATGATCTCCAGAAGTCCCTTCTAACCCTAACTATTCTATTGTTTACTTTGTGTTGAGAGTAGAAAGAGGACAATGAGAAATCAGGAGATTCAGTATTTTCCTAATACATTGATTATCACAGATACTAGGACCAATATTTTTAACTGTCTATTTAAAATATAGAGTTAAACTCATTCTTCAACTAAAGTTTAAAAAGTTCTAAGAAGGCAGCATTGTCCATCTCTAGTAATGAAGTAATTACAGTGTTGCATAAACAAACCGTGAGAGAGTCTGTTCAAAATAAAATTTGCTCTGTTTTCAGTGTTCAGTGTTTCAACAACCCACAATGAACCCAACTTAGTGGTTTTCACTTACCTTTGCCATAGCTGAATCACCAGTGGGAAAGTCTTTGAGGAAGCAATTCTCAACTACATCCCTTGCAAAGCAGGTCTGTTTGCACACAGGGCAGGAAAGGACACCTGAATTTTTAAAAAAAGAAAACTATCACAAATAAAACAATGCACATCTGCCATGTGAACCAGGAAATCACATAAACCACACTTCAGTATTGTGGCTTTTATATCACATGGGCAGTTCCAGGAAACTAAGGCATTCTTCAAGTTCAAATTACATGTGGCTAGATCTGGTTCAATACATAGTATAGAAAAACAAAGCAGCAAAATCCCTAGAAAAACATTATAGTTCAGTCGACTTATTTCAATATTGACCAATGATGTCTGTATGTCCAAATTCTCCTTAATTTATTAGGTCTTATAGATTGATTTAAAAATGAGTTGCACTTTAAACTGCCTTTCCTTGTTACAGATCTACTTGTGCTCTCTGATATTTTCTACTGTTCTGCTAGGCCAGCTTTACATCACCAGAGGTGTATCCAAGCATAAAACACACCTTAATACTAGTTTCACAGTGCAGGATGCTATCTAAGTGAAGTGACAGAAGAGCAATATGCCAGGAGCAGAAGCAACAAGTCAGAATACGGTTAAAGGATAAAAAAATGTTTCATAAAGTCAGAATTGTAAACCATTTATTATAACAAATCTACAGGCCACAAAACATGACGACCACTAAAGAAAAGCAAAACAGAGCAAGCAGTGTGCAAAAGCTGCCTTCACCTTCATTACTGCTGAGCACAACTGGGATGAATTTTGGTGTCTGTCTGGGCTGGGAACCAGCAGTTAAAGAAGGTGTCCATAATTGTACACCGGCATTTTTGCACATCTGCTATTTCATTTCCTTGAATTCCTGTGCTAGGACTCATATTTGGCTAGGAGCTCCGGAGTGGTTTCTTGCATTGGTTTTTTTGTTTGTTTTTATTTTTGAAAAGGATAGCATGTTTCCGGCCACATTCACGTAAGCTACTGTAGATGTGAAAACAGTCCTTTAGGGATTGTGCTGATGTGTTGCTCTATTTTACCTTATCAAATTTTCTTTTTTAATCCAAGATTTTCCATCCTGTGGAGAACAGAATTTCAGTGCAATGTCCAACTTGCCAAGTCATCCGTTTATGAAAATTAACAGTATTTTCTATGACTAAAGGGTGTAAACTCTCTTGAAGCAAGATTTTAAAACCAAGATCAGTGACAACATTCTACTGGACTATGTTCCATGTGCTCTTTTCCTTAACTAAAATTATTTTTGCATATGGAGAGTGGCTTGAGGGCTAATTAAACCTAGTCTATTACTCTTTGCATTAAACAGTTATCAGAGACTCATGTTTTGCAGGTGCTTACCTGTCCCCTGGAACGTGGCAGTCCCTGGGGAGGTACACAAAGCTCATTCTGAATTTCTCCCATTTTCAGAGCTGGGCTACTGTAACTTTAACAGCAGCATTTTACATTGACACACAAACCCCAAAAGACTCTTACACTACCACTTCTGACAGGAGCAGTATACAGTCAGGTGTCTGAATATACTCACTTTCATTCATAAATTTTTTGAAGAAACCTTGAGTTCTGATTAATCTCCTTTGAAGAGTGTACCTTAATAAGAACCACTTCCATGAGGTTTAGGTCACTTTTAGCCCCACTCTTGGATAAAAGCAAAAGAATAATTGCTTACTATTTTTCAAGGTTGCATTTACAACAGAATAGTCATTTGGGGGCCCAAGTAGCAAACTATGGCATACCTAAAGTACTTGTTTAACCATGCATTTCATACAGCCGTGAGTGTTCATGTAGACATGAGGAGGAATAGGCAGTATCCACAGGTGACTGTGCATCTCAGCTACAAGTCATCCCAGGGGAAAGGGCAATGCAAGCAACTGCCAATGCTCTGCTCATCTTCTGGGCATGTAACTTCAGTCTTGTTTAAGCGTATTCTGGTGACAGGAGTTATAAAGATGCTAAAAATTTCATCTGATAAAGATGCCTGTGAGGGCTGAAAGGTGTAGAAAATTTTTATTTTAAACTCTTCCTCTACTTTCCACCCTTAATATAAAGAGTGCAGCTGAAAAGGTATCTTGATTACCTGCAATTTTTGTAGCTTCATATGTTACACCCTAGCATAACACAATTCTTTTCTATTGGTCACACTGAAACCTCTCTGTGTTTTCTCAAATTATAGCATGTGTGTGTGCCTTTTAGATATCTGTTAACAGCTCGGTTCTCTAGAGACATGTGAAAACAGGAGGAATTAACACAAGCTGTGTTACACTGACAGTCACCTCCTGCTCCTCCTAAACGGTGCGTACTAAAGGCACCAGTGAATTAGAATGCTAATTCCTACGCGGCGAAACAGTTTCCAAGTTCCCCTGTGAGCACTGTAAAAATTGACACAGTTGTAATAGCAGCAGAAATAAAAGGACAGATACATTTTGATTGAAAAGCTAGGAAGAAAGATACCTCCTTTGCAAAAAGGTTCTCAAATCAGTCTCATGGAACATACTCTAAGTGCAGTCAATAGGAAACCATCTCCTGACTTCACAGAGGATCACCTTAAGCCCTTCGAGACTTGGACCCAGTTTCTTTCTCCCATAACAGCAGTGCCCAAGCAGGGTCAATTCTTGATCTGGCAAACACTAAGAGAAAACCTCCATACTGAGACTACATAACACACTGCAAACTGCCCAAAGGAGAAATTATCAACAGGTTACCTTCTGAAGTAAGAAGTGCATTACTCTCACAGTTATTCTTTCATTTACAGGGTGAGCACAGTCTTACACAAAACATTTCTGGGAACAGCTGCTTACTGGGAGACAAAAACATAGGACTTTGCCACAGCAAGGACAACTTCTGTCCACACACCACATAAGTTAAAGAAGTTAACAGTGAAGTTACTATTTCATTAGATTCCAACACTATTCAGTTAGTGTGGAATGTTAAATCAAATTATACCAATTGAAGGATACTTAATAGAATGCTTGTGGCCTTAGGCATGTGCATGTGAACTTTAAATTCTGCTACTATGTTACAAGCCAGTGAAGTATAGAATACGGTGTAATTAGAATGTATTAATTTGATAATGAGAAAGACTGTCTTTTTAATGTTTTTAAATTAAAAAACAAATTAAAGAAAAATTATTTTCACCCTTAGAAAACATGAACCTTGCATGGATTTCAGTTCTGCACAAAAGCCTCCCTTTATATATTGAGAAATGCAGTGGTATTCAGAACTGTGAAACAGCCAAGATCTTGAAGGTAGATAACATTATTGATGATTATGATTATATTATTATGATTACTGCCCCTATGATTAAGGGATATCTGAAACTGATATCCTGAATACCATGGCACTTTTTCCTCTACCAGGTTTTAGATCCAAAATATGCTACTGAAATCAGTGTTGCTCCAGAGATACACATGGAGCAAGTTGCACACACACAGGTCAGAACTCTGTATTAGACTCGCTACCACAGACCATGAAATACAGCTTTGAATGGGTAAATCTCATAGCGTATCTTAAATATCCAAGCAACTGTAAATTATAATGATTTAAACTCTAAAGCTCCCCTAAGATGAATATAAGGCATGTACAGTCCTCAGCTTAATTGGAGGGGAAAAAAAAGAGCATAGAAGTTATCAGGAAAAATAATGGGGACACGATAGCAATATGGTATTGGAAGTCATCTCCTACTCATCGGAGGGCTAACCAAAAGCACCTTCTCACCTGTCCTAATACTGAATTCCATATCTAAGACTCCATTAAAAGCACAGGAGACAGATTTTTGTCTTGCTAAAAGAGAGATTGTCTGAATGTGGTAGCTTTGGAGAAACTTGTTCAGCTAATTGGGTTTATTTGATACCTTTTCCAATTAATAAAAACCTGTGCTCTGTGGAAGTGCCCAACCTTTTTCAATATAAATTCCCCAAAGAATCTAATGTTAGGTTGGCATAATAAATACACTGCAGAATGGTTTGTGAAGCAATTAACTTGAAATTAAGCAAACCTCACATTTACAGACTGCCACAAGCAGCAGCTATGCCAGTAATACAAGGCAAGTGCACTGTGCTGTGCCTGTGCTCAGAGTGCAAACCACCAATAAAGTACAATTTCCTAGAAAGCCCTTACCTGTGCTCTGGATAAACAGTCAGAGAGTTACCCAAAAAGTCACTTTTGTTGGGGAGCAGGTGTTAGTAAGAAATGCACACACAGTTCACTCCCTGGAATCAGGCTGTCCTGCAAAGAAGACACCTTTCATGGAATATCTGGAGCTGCACCCCCTTCTTTGGCCTGGAATACTGACAAATCAGCAAGGAAGATGTACTGGGCCACTACAAGGTACAGCATTTTTCTCCTCTTGCCTTCCTTTTAGTCCATGCCTCTCAGTTTCATTCAGGCCTCTGATATCTTGTCTTGGTTGTATTTTTCATGAATACAAACCCCATAGCCAAAAGGAATGCCAGTATTCTACTTGCTTTCTTGCCTGGGTCTTCTCTCAGTCCTTGGAAAAACCTGGAGCAGGTGTGCAGATGGAAAGAGCTTTCCCAGATCCAGGTAGCAGCAGGTCTTACAATGCCATTTGCTTCCACAGTACTTTTTGCAGCTTATTCCCTAAATATTTTTCTTGCCTTCCTACCTTACCACTGCCTTCAAACAACACTGTTAATCTGTTAAAAGAACCTGTACTTTGCAGGCAGCTCATTTAAATATATCATTATTACAGCACTGTGGGTGAAGGGAAGAGTAGTCAGAAGCCCTAGAGACTCACTGTTTGTACGTATGAGAATGATGCAATTCCTGGATCTAAACAGCAATTCAACATGGAATTAGAGGATTCAAACAGTTTACATATTAAGAGATCAGGAGCCAAATTCAGCTATGGTGCAATTGTGATGCCTATAGACAGCCCATTATGGATATCAAAACCTCTGGAAGCAGCAAAAAGCTGAGAGACCTGTTGACACATTCTATTTTTGCATGGAAATTAAATGGGTAGGAAGGAGGTAGGAACATTTGCATAAGTTATCTTGTAGAAGTTCATTGCCTCCTGCTGTTTAGCACTGGAAATCATTATTTATGACATCATGTTTCACTGCTATAGAGATGACCATGAATTCAGATAGCCCAACAAGAATCCTAATGTTGGATTTAAGCCCTGTTTCATTGTGATACACAGAAAAAACCCTATTTCAGAATTATATGTGGGGAAAAAATACCCCATATATAAGCTATTCACAGTGTATTTGAGCTACCAGCTAGTACTGAACCATCACTGTATTGAATAGTTTTATCACATGAGGGATGTGGAGGAAAGTCCTATACCTACAATCCTTCCAGGGCTCTGCTACTTCTATAACTATCACCCACAGTAGGCTAGTGCATCTGAACACCACCACAAAAGACACCAGCACTAAAAGTGACATGTGTACAGACAATATCTCCATCTATAGCTATGTTTATGTACACTCATCTCCGAGCCCTGAAAAGCTTCAGCAGCAGATATTTACTTTGGGCTGCAGTCCTTTTTCATAAGCCACATGTTTATTTCCATTCTCACACTCCCATCAGCAACAGTGAATTGACAGAAGGTTGGGGGAAAACGGAAATTCAAAGGCAGTGAATCCAATAGTCAGATGCAGTTACCCAGCCTGAACACTGCAACTCAACACCTGGGATATCCAAAATCAGCCTTCAGGAAAACAAGAAGCTTCTGCCATGTAGTTTTCAAGCCCTACTTCCCCCCAATTCAGATTTCTGACACCCCACAGCACTTCCATTTCCATTAATGAAAGTTGCCTCACTGTGTTGGACTCAGAGAATAGTAAGCAGACATCAAGGTAGTAACCCTCAGACAATGCTCCTTTGTAGAAGTAAAGAAATAACTAGAATTTTTGAGTGCCCTCAAGTATTTACTCCACCTTTTTTGCAGCAATCTGATTTGTAAGTGACAGAGCTACGGATAATTTGCAGCAATCAGCTCTGACAGTGCAAACTGTAACCTCTCCACCATGTATGGACACTGAGCACAAAGATCTTTTGAACATGAAAAGCCACAGCTCACAGTTTTGTTTCAAGGTCTTCCAGTCTGGTCAGGTTTAAAAAGAAAGAACTCTCAAGCTGGCTGTCTCAGTAATAAATGAATGCAGATAATCAACTTAATATTATAATGAGAATTGATTAGCATAAAGAAACAAACAGTGGAGCTACCATACACACCACATTTATATTTGCTGTCCACATGTTGCACCTATTCATCTGCTCTTTTTCCTCCAACAATCATCAGAATAATTATTCTCAGAGAGCATTAACTACAGTTCAAGCTGCAAGCATAATTTACACTTCCTTGGAGACCCAATTATAGGTTATAGGAAACAGCTCTGAAGACAACCTCCACTCCACAGTTTCATATTTATATAACTAAACCCATCATTGTTTCACTTGCCTTTTCGATCTGGCAGCTGAACACAGGGCAAAGAGATGACAAAATACATTTTAAGGTGACTAAATATATACATTATGAAGAGTTTCTGTCTTTAGAATAACATTTCTAGTTCCCTTTTCAGGTGTAAAACATGTATTTGGTGTTAAGTGGCTCTAATTAAAGCAAAAGGGTATTCTCCTCCAGAGTTAATAGATGCATTGCATCAGTTGCCTTACATGAGTGCATCAAAACAAGGTTGCTGGGGTCCTGGGGACACCACAGCTGTATCAACACCAGGGCAGCCAAACTGTCTCCCTGTGAGCCTAATTATGGTTTAAAGAACTCTGTTGATTTTAGTTTTAATTTTTTTTAATATACAGACTTAGTACAACTTAAGACACTCTGTGTTGACACCTGGAGTCTCTTTAAACCAGTACACCAAATTTCTTATGCCAAAATTTCATAATTGAAATGAACCTAGAGCCAAGAGTCCTTGAGTTCAATCCTTTTCTTGAAATAAACCCCTGGCCACATTAAATGTAAGAATGACCAATGCCTGGCTGACTTTTGGATGTGCCTCACTAACAAGCATTCATAATTAGGGGTGCATGGTTACAAATAGCACTATACAAACTGAAGAAAGCTTTATTTTCAGGAGAAAATAATAAAATGCAGCAAGTGGACATCTGTCAACAGCTGAAGCAACAGTTGTTCTCTTTAAAGATCTGTTTTTCTCTTAGTTTTATCCAATCAGTTTGCAATTCCCTAATACATAGCCTTGTTAAATTTCTTGTCATTAAGCTCAATTAACACAAGCATGAACAGATTTTTATTTATGCAGAGAATGTGGATAGAAATGATGCAGTCATTTGATTTTTGTTATCCAACCTAGAAAAGTACAAAAGGGCAAAGAACATTTTTAAAATAGAATTGCATAAAAAAAACACACAAGTTCAATACAAAAACATGATACAACTAAACCTAACACTTCACAAAGCAATTTACAATGCTGGGCAACAACTACTAATCACAATTTACTAACATAAATTGTCTCAATTCAGCCACAAAATGTAAATAATACCAGGGCTTGATATCAGTTAGCAGAAATCTCAAGGTGTTCCAGTACATCCTTCCTGAACTGCCTTGTTCTCAGTGGTCTAAACTGTGATTGAGCAGTGGTCACCTGTGATGGTTTTTTCCTTAAGAAAAAATCCCAACTGACCAACCCTTTAGCTGAGACAGTCTGACAAAAATATGAGCTTCTCACAACAATGCATCTCAACTCGTCCTCATCTGGCTACTTTTGATATTAATGTTGGTGATATTTAAAACATTAAAACAATTTAAATCATTTAACAACTTAGAGAGGGAAAAAAATTGTAGAAATAAGGTAATTTATTTTGGCATCTACCTCCAATTTAGAAAGAAGGGATAAGCACAGGAACCTGGGTGAACCTGGTTTTGAATGTATTTAGAACTCTGAGAGAAAGCAGCCAAGGCAGCATGCAAGAACCAACATTGTACCGTGAGTGGTGATTCAAACAGGCAGGAGCCTGAGAAAGTCCTCATCTGAGAAACATCCATCTCAGGAGATGACGCCTACTCTCAAAAATTATTCCTTCCCATTCACTAAACAGACTGGAAGGACACAACATGAAGATTTGCAGAGGAGAGGAAAGTAGATTCTCCATTACATGAGGAAAACCAATATAAACAGGAAAGAAACACTGATCTGCAGGAAAAAAAGGAAAGACTGAGAATCTTAAAATTCCCTTCATACAAGAAGCACACGTGGGAGCAAAACTGAGAATGATAACTTTTTTCTTTTCTTTTTCCACTCAAATTACTTCCAAACTCTCAATTCTCACAGCTGTACACATTCTGATGCGGATGCAGCTTTTCCATAGGAGCTCTGGCTATCTCAGAGCTTCCTTTCATGAGTCACCTTAAACACATATGGGTATGAAAGCAAGTTCCAACATCAACACTCATCAAATATCAGGACCACTCACCTCCAGCTTATCAGCAATTTCAGTAAAACAACAAAAAACTAGAAAAGAGTTTTATGTTAGCAGAGTGCTTTACTTATGTTTGTTGTAAAGCATACAGAAACCTGAAAATTCAAGTATGCTTTTTGTAACAAAGATTAACTTCACTTGGAAGTAAGTTCACTTTTTCCTTTCTTACAGAATTTATAGTCAGTAAGAAACACATTTTTCTTACAGGCAATATTTTATGTTTACTTAGGTAAAACAGTTTAGCACTTGAATTTACAGTTTATTATTAGCACCCATATATGACCATACTTACAGATAACACTGAAAACTGCCCATAACTCAGCAATCAGTGCAGATAAGACAGGCAACATTTAACATCATGCCAGCACAAAAGTTCACAAATTTATCCTGGCTGACTTATGGTAGCAGCAGTTTCAGTCATTGACTTAATTAAGAGACACAGATGTTTTGGTTTTGCTGCTTTCCTTGCTCATATATTAACTGAGTCTCTACACCTGGTGTCTCAATTTACTGGGTCATCACTGTTCATTATTTCTTTTCTCTGACCCTACTCTTTCCCACAGAAATTCCCTACCTCCAAGAGAATGGCAAAGTAAACAGAGAAACTTCAAGAATACAGAAATAAACTAGAATTTATTTTATTTCACTATAGACAAACAATTCCTGATCCACTTGGATTCCTGATCCAGCTTGAGGAAATATCCAGTATTTTAACAACTCGTGAGAACCGTTAGTTGCACTTCATCCAAGATCACCAAGTGATTTCTACAATTCACTTTTCCACGTGGCAAACAGAAACTAGGAGAGAGGAATGGCTTAAATGTCAAATAAGGATATATAAAAAGTAATGGAGTGCTTGTCTCAACAGCATTTTATTATAGAGTAGGTCCCTGAGACTTTAAGCCTACTATGACTGAGTGTTAAAATTTTTCAGGAGACATTACTTGAAATGACTGCTCCGCTCTCTTCTTCTCCTGCCTTCATATTTTTTTCTATCTGTATCCTAAACATGAAGAGCCTTTCTCCTTCGCCATTAAGTCATTCCCTTTTCCTTTAGCTTTTGGGTTTTGCTAACCTTTCAACAGTGGATCTCTTCAACTGTTTCCATTTGTTCTTAAACCTGAACTAGTCTAGATTATGGTATCTCATCAATTCTAATTATCATCACCTCAGGGAAGGTATCTTCTCTTCCTACATGTTTCTAAAATCTGCTGTGGAAGAGATAACAAATGATGCCTCTTACTCAACCAAAGTTCAAAGCCTGTGAAAATACAAGTAACCTATATGCCTTTGTTCTTTTTATAAATTAGTCATGAGTCTGGAATTCTATCTCATAGCAAGTAAGACTCATTTAGTTAAAATTACTGTCTTCTGTCATCTGAGTTTTATTCCAAAAAAAGTTACATATTTTCTGTTAACATCACTACCAAAAACTGTAAAAATAACTTTAGGATTTCCAAAGGCACAGCCACAAAATGCTTCTTCTCCTCACTAGTTTACTCAGCTTGTTAGGGTGAGTTACAGCCACAAGTGTGCAGGTAGAGAGAGATTACATCTACAGTGAGATAAAAGGAAGAGTTTCAGTGCACCAGAATGCATAGATTCTAATAACAATTATTATGACCTCTAATAGAAACAAAGAACCGGATGTTTTTGAGTTCTTTTGGGGGAGAGGGAAAACTATCACCACAATTGGTAACATAGAAATGTCCAACATGTCAAAAAGATTGCAAAAACGTGTAGCTTGGAAGCTACCTTGTAGCACTTATTGATTTATTAAGCTAAGAAAATCAAATATAGTGTCACACATTCAGTAACTGAAACCTAGCCCATTCTGAAAAACTTTAAATGTTGCCTGTGTCATTTCTCTTCAAAACACTGCTCTTGGATGAAAACATAGTAAAGAAGGCTTGTTCCCAATCCACTCTGCTCATACAAATCTTGACTCTTCTGGTTTATCAATTTAAAGTAGTGCTGTAGAAGAACAGACTTCGAAAAAGTACTTCTCAGTCCATCTATTTTTATAATACTGTAACACAAAGAGAACAAGCCAGAGATCCCTAAATATTACCTTCATACAGAACTTCATACTCAGTGGGTATACAGCTGTATCCTTGAATCAAATCTGGAAGACAGGCCTTACAGAAGGAATGAAGGCAAGGTAGTATTCTGGGCTCTCTCTTCCTCATGTCCCATTTGCACACCAAACAATTCCTCAACAGATCAAGGGTCTCCATTTCTGTTGGCTGAAGTCTGACATTGAAAACACAAAGAGTCAGAAAATGGCTCATGACAAGCCTTTCACTTCACAAAACACTTGACCACTCAAGCACAAACAAGAAGGCAACAGCAGGATGAACGATCAAATAAACAACATTTATTTAGCCCCTGTGAAAAAAAAAGTTCCTTGCAGCTGAAAATCACATACCTGCTTTATAGAAAAGAATATCTTTGCAGATTGTTGTGCAGGAAAATGTGGTTTAAGGGTTACAAACCATGATCCCACTATCTCTCTAGTATTTGCAACTTCTGTAAAAACTGAACTAATCTGTTCTATTGATCTACTTACAAAGCTGCTACCAGGCTGAATTGTCACACGCTGCACATTTCCTGCTAGAAACACTGAAACTGTGCAATAAAGATGATGGTATTCTGTGACTATTTTTACAATGTCACCTAAATATTTTAGAATTCTCAGGTAAAGCAAATAATATAACCATAGCTGATCATATGTCCATCATTTCAGCAATGCATATTAGAAAGCTGCCTTGAAAAATGTACAGCATCCTCTGCCAACCTTCTTTATAGAAAACATACTTCACAGTAATCAAATTTTGACTATCAAGATGACCACAGATCAGTTTATAAACAAAACCTGAGCTCCCACAAGCAGGACCATGTTCCTCCTGCCAACCGAAGCTCCCCAAGGTCAATTGAGAGTTTTGTAGTTCATGGTTCATCCTCTATTCTGAGATTGTGAGAGATGTTGATCAGACACAACCTGCAAATGGCAACTTGCGCAAGTTGCATCAGAGGAGAGAAAGCAAATAAAGTGTTGTTTCCTCTGGAGTCACCCTTCTATCTGATCCAACTTCTTGGGACCAATAACCCTGCCATGGTGGCCCTGCTACCAGAGCTCTGAAGCTCTGAACCTATGGCCCCCAGATTTCCCCAGTCGAGAAGAGTAGCAGCTCTAGTATTAGAGTTATCTGCTCTCTTGAGGGGTTCAGTCTTATGGTAGATTCCAGTGGAAATGGTTAGGAAGCAGCTGTTTTGTTTTGGATTTTTTTCTACAATGCAAAAAAAATTATGAAGGTCTCAGAAATTCACAACCAGAAATTTTTCAAGTGTTGCATCCTGAAGTCATTGTTATTTAGAATACTTCAGAAAAAAAATGGACCCTATGTTAAAGTCTGCATCATATTTCATACCCAAGACCCATTCTAGGTAGATATCCACCAACCTGACTGACAAATTACTTTGACAAATTCAAATCTACCACTAAAACTTAATATTCTAATTGTAAAACTAGAGGTTCCTTTAGAAATGAGCTGTGGATATTGTACCTGTGATTTAACTAACATGATATCAGTGCCTATTACACAAACTTACTTTTCACAGTGCATCTTCATCAACCATCTTTCAAAGGCAGATGTCAGTAGAGCAGCACAGCCTCTCAGTTCACTCCATCTCTGTTGTTTCTTGCAAGTGCTGTTGCTAAGAAGACAAACTAGCACCCAGAAAAACATGTCATTTCTGCAGTAGGAAGTTGAGGTGTTAGTCTACCACATTGTTTACACAGAAAAACCACAGCCCAAGACCAAAGCGTCCCTGCACAGAGAATCAGTGCAAACAAAGCCTGGCACTGGAAAAGGCTGTTTCACCATAAAGGCCAAAACTGTGGCTGAAGGAGCAGAAGCAGGTTACTGTACATTTTATTTTATGCTTTTGCATAACATACAAAACTATTTACAAGGGTTTTTTTGCAGGAAAGGGAAGAATCAGAGTGATAAAAAGTGTTTCAAATTTCATGCTGAGACAGGTATGCAAATTAGTAGCCTGGCAGCTGGAGGAAGAGAAGGCTGAGGTTCTTAATGTCTTCTTTCCTAGGTCTTTAATAGTAAGACTAATTGTTCTCTGAGTACCTGACCCCCTAAGCTGCAAGACAGGGATGGAGTACAGATTGAAACTCCCATAAACCAAGGGAAAATGATCAGCGACCTGTTACACCACTCAGACACACACAAGTCTACAGGGCCAGATGGAATCCACCCAAGTGTACTGAGGGAGCTGGTGGAAGTACTCACTGAGCCACTTTCAGTCATTTATCAGCAGTCCTGGCTAACTGGGAAGGTCCCAGGTCACTGGTGGTCAGCAATTGTGATGCTCAGCTACAAGAAGGGCCTTGGGAAAGAGGATCCAGGGAACTGCAAGCCTGTCAGCCTGACCCTGGTGCTGGGGATGGTCAGAGAGCAGATCATCTTAAGTACCATCATGTGGCACTTGTGCACTATCAAGGTGATCAGACCCATTCAGCATGGGTTTATGAAAGGCTGGTCCTGCTTGACCAACTTGATCTCCTTCTATGACAAGCTGGCACAGTTAGTGGATGAGGGAAAGGCTGTGCCTGTTGTCTACTTAAACTTTAGTAAAGTCTTTGATACCATTTCCCTCAGCATTGTCCTGAGGAAAACAGCTGCAAATAACTTGGATGGGTGTACTCTTGGCTGAGTTAAAAACTGTCTGGATGACAAGGCCCAGAGAGGGGTGATGGAGTTACATACAGCTAGGGCTGGGCACCAGAGGTGTTCCCCTGGGATCAGTATTGGGGCCAGTCCTGTTCCATTTTTTTGTCAATAATTTGGACAGGGAAACCAAGGGCCCCATCAGTTTGCAGATGATGCCAAGCTGGGTGGGAGTGTTGGATCTGCTGGAGGCCAGGAAGGCCCCACAGAGGTACCTGGACAGGCTGGATCAATGGGCTGAGGCCAAGTGTATGAGTTACACAAGGCCAAGTGTCCTGCACTTGGGTCACAACAACCCCAGACAGCGCTACAAGCTGGGGGCAGAGTGGCTGGAAAGCTGCTTGGTGGAAAACAACCTGGGGCTGCTGTTTGACAGTGGCAGAACGTGAGCCACCGTGTGCCCAGGTGGCCAAGAAGCCCAGAGGCATCCTGACTTGGATGCTTGGAAATTGAATGGCCACACAGAGCTAGGGAAATGACTCTCCTTTTACTCGGCACTAGTGAGGCCACACCTCAAATCCCATGTTCAGTTCTCGGTCCCTCACTACAAGAAAGACATTGAGGTGCTGGAGCAAGTCCAGCGAAGGGCAATGGAGCTGGGGAAGGGTCTGGAGCACAAGTTCTATGAGGAACGGCTGAGGCAGCTGGGGTTGTTTAGCGTGGAGAAAAGACTCAGGGGAGACCTCAGCACTCTACAAATACCTGAAAGGGGGTTGTGTGAGGGAGCGCATGCACCCAACAGCCTCCTCCAGCACATCACCTCCTTCCCCCAGCACAGTGCTCCAGCAGCTGCCCCTGCTTGACATATCAACAGCTCAACCCCAAGCCCCAAGTTTGATTTATTCCTCTGGCCAATTATGGCAGGAGTAGGCACAAGGCACAGCTGCCAAGGAAGAAGTCCTGCCCCAGCCTCAGTGTAGGTGTCAGGGACAAGGCTCAGCTGTGTAAAACCTCACCCCCACACTAAATCCCAGCCAGTCTGCAGTGGGGCAGAGACCAGAGCTGGTGGGGCTGGCATGCCTCTCATAAAGAACATTTTGCCTGACAAAATATGGAAGACTTGCCCAAGATATAATATTAAGACATTAGATACCAAAGAATTGAAAAGTGGTGTCTACTACAGACATTAGCAAGCTGGTGTCACCTACCCATTGTCACAAGTGCAGGGGACATACCAGTCCCAACAGAGCCTTTCTGTCTTTGTGAGGACTGGAATGTTTTTGCTTTGGCAGTGGATTAACAGCATCATATATTAGGAAACAGCAGTCCCAGCAGATAGAGAGCTCACATACTCTTACCTTAGTATTTTAGAGACTGTTCACTTAAATTACAGTTCTTCACAACTAGAAGAACCACTGACTAAGGTAAATTAGATTATAAATGGAATGCATGTCAACTTTACCCTAGAAGTCCTCTAAAATTAATTACTGACAAACAGTCAGGAGTTGATTACTAGGACCTTATGATACATACTAGAATGCGATTTGCATCTATTAACAATAATTCAACTTCAGTAATTAGCACTAAATAAGTGATGGGTATTTGTTTGCTTTTGGTCTGATACTTAAGAGCCAGCTCAATAGCTTTAAGCAATTGATTTTTAACAATTAGATCCTGCTTTGGCACGCAGGGTCAAGCCTTGCAGACATTTGAAGTACTAACTTGATGTTACAACCAAACAAGGATTATTTTATGTACTCATTTTAAACCAAATACATCAGAAATTCATTAACAGTGCAGTTCTAAAGCTGTACCATTGCTTTGTTAGAAGTTAAGAAATTTGAGGCTAGCTGTCACCATCTCTGTCCCACGTGGCAACTTCAGGAATTGTGTTCCCAGTTTGAGGAGGGTATCAACTGCATAAGTTCATGAACAGTTACTGCATTAGTTCAGTCATTAAGCAAGATTCAGGGCATTATTGTTTATACATACTAATGCATAAAAGCATTAGTAACTTGGAATTGCCGTCTGTCAGTCCAGTGGCAATGGCAAGGAGCTTTAAAACATTTTCAGCTTAATGCGCTCTGCCCAGCCAGCCCACCACCATCACAAAAGGACACCTTGCTGCTGATACAGTTGCTATGAATTAGTGAAGTTCAGGTTGCACATACAGAAGCAATTTCATCCTGTGGTACAAAAGGTCAACCTAATCTCAAAGAAATCTGATGCGTTCACAAGCTGTGGTCTAAGAGACTATCAGTGAAGGGGGAACACACACTACAGCTGATTATGAGCCTCCTGTTCTAATGAGCACGGGTTGCAAACACCTCAGCTGGTACTCAACTACACCAGTAGTTTCCAAAAAGCCCATGGATTAAAATGGCCTGTTTTATACATAGACCAGGAACACAAGCCAGACAACTGCCATACGTTTAGCAGCAGTTAAAGCACTGGAGGTGCTAATGCTAGAGCTGTAAGCCTTTTAATAACACTGTCATGAAAATGCAAATAATTTAATCATATAAATTCAAAATACATCTTCTTTCTACACATGAGAGAGAAAATAAGCCATTACTTTCCATTGAAGGAAGAGCTGCTGTTGGCTGCAAACACCAGGTATCTGTGGGAAAGCTGCTCACCAAGTAAACTTCCCCAGTGTTTGCAGAAACCTGCATCAGTGCTTCTCACGTCCCAAGTCTGGCAATAACCAAGCTGAAGCTTTCAATTGTTTCTTCAAACCTATTTCAGCTCTTCCCATATTGTTTCCAGGGACTTCCCCTTCATTCCCTCCTGTAACTCACCTCGGTGGAAATTGTTTCACTATCTCCAAAAGAAGCCTACTGATTGACAGCAATTTCCCATGCCCAGTTTCTTTCACACAACAATTTCTGTGTGAATACTGCCCATCTTGCATTGTTCCATTCCCTTTCTCTGTCCACACTCTTCCTGTTTCATTCCCACAGACCGCAGTCCCCACAGACTTCACCTAGGTGTCACTTTAGCGTACAAACATACCCACCAGTAGCACATAAAGTCCCCTTTCCACAGACAGCTGTAGAGAGGATGACCAAAGAGCAGCACAAATACAGAACCCATCTATTTTGCTACCCTGTAAAGACAAAAATCTGAGGTATTTGTACATGGCATGCACTGGACATTGTAGTCAGAAAATTTCAAAACAGAGTGAGAAACAGTCAAACCACTGATCAAAAAGTGGCAGAAATAACTAAGCAGATAAATCTCAAGGGTAAACAGCATTGGGACAAGTCAGAGTAAGAAAACACAGAACAAACTTCTGTAAATCAGTACATTTTATGCCTTGTTTTTATTCAAAAAATTTGAATAAAACAAAAACTTTTATGCCACAAGAACACAGGCACCACCAACTTCTTTGATCTTCTCCTCTGCTCTTCTACTGAAGAACTTTGCTTTCACAATTACAGGCTGCTTGGGCAGCTTCCCTTTGCCCAGGACTTTGTAGTAGCCCTAGAAAGATTTAAAAAAGAAGTTCAGTGTTTGTAATCAGCTTGCAGGCCTCTACATTCAGACCTATTTTCCAACACACACCAGTTAAAACCAAACCTGTGATTGCCATGACCTCATCCAGACAATTCAGTACCTATAAGAAATGCGTTGCATGACCCAGTGGAATTGCATTTGTTCTGAGAAAGTGCAAACTGTAAACTGAAATCTCCCTGTGATTTAAAAGCTGGATAATGTTTCCCTAAATACTCCATAAACACTCTAAAGTAAAGTCACCAACCTTTCCACATTTTCCAGGAAGAGCAGTTGGCTGCACTTCCAAGACTAGACTTCTGGTCAGTGCTCTTTACTTGTCGGACACCCTGGTACTTCTGAGGAGAGTAGAGAGCTCTCCTGCACGTCTTGAATGCCCAACTGAGGCTATTTCAACCTTTCACAGCCATAGCTGCTCTCTAACACTAGAATCCTCTCATGTCATTCCTGTCCCTTACATTAACAAGACAATCATGGCATGAAGTCCATTAATACAAGAGCTGTTGCTGGTTAGAAGTGATGGCCTAACTGGCCAACACAGGTATCTTAATCTGGGAGGCAGGACATCCCCATCTGGCAGAGCAGTTCAGTGTTCCTGATTCGGTGGCTGGCTGAGATACAGGACATCGCAGCCAGTGAATAAGGATCAGACGTTTATGTCCGAGAACTATAGCACACCAAGACAATCAAACATGTGGAGATGTGACTCTAGTCTCGATATTGGAGAACTGACATAATATGAAACCAGTTCTGCCAGGTTTTTGTACATGCTTTCAGTGGTTTTTTTAAACAAGCAATCCTCCATGATCTACCACAAGGAGGAAACTCCATGCCCACATTCACACACGACCATGAGAAAAAGTTCTTTAAGGAAAAAATGTAAGAATTTAAGTGCCTCTGGAACTACTTATACACCAAGATCCGTCCCAAGAAGCTCCCAAATATTTAAACACTGCACCTTATTTGCAGTTCACCATTTCACCACTTGGGAAGGCAAAGCTCAGTCACAAGAAGAAAAAAAACCACAGGGCTGAACTCGAGCAGGAACTCACCGAGCGCACAACATCAATGACCGGGGCCAGACCAGCCTCATTTTTGGCATAATTGAGCCTCGTCTGCTCACTGACGAGCGTCCACAGTTTATCCAAGTTGACAGTAGGACAGAACTTTTGATTTCTCTTCAAGTGATAGTGTCTCATGCCTACTTTTCCGAAGTACCCAGGGTGGCTGGGAAAGAAACATATTCCACGTTAGATCACACTTGAAATTCATCCTGAACAAGCAGAACTACAAAATTAACACTGAAACAAGCATCTTATTTGATCAAAGCAATCAAAATATCAAATTATACCTTTTTCATATTAATAAGTGTATTTAAGTGTAATAATTATTAGTATCCAAACCAAGGAAAAATTACTTCAAGTGTTTCATGTTAATCCCCCTAACTGGAGCATTTCTAGGGCAATCCCACCTCCATGAACCCTGGGAAGGCTGCACTGCCTGTAGAGTTTCAGTGCTTCTGTCACTAACCTGGTGACTGACTGAGGCAGGAATGGCCACAGCCAGTGAATAAAGATTAGTGGTTACTGTCCGAGGACTCCAGCACACCAAGACAACAGGCAGTGCCCAGATGTGACTCTATAGTCTCGGCCACAAGTAAGGACAACACCCCCCACCTTACAGGACGAAGCTTGGATTTAACATAACATTTGGAGTTTCTTGTGTGTGCACTGTTAAGCAACAATCACTGCTGCAACAACCAGATTTGGTCGAGTTTACCAAATACAGCACTGAACCCTTATGCCTTGTTTAAGTGAAAAGGCCTTTGATTTTAGGGTAAATGGGGACAGAAGTTGACTGTAGCTATAATGCCACACTTCATGTAAAGAGGAAAAAGCACATAGGACTGAGGACATTTTGTTTATCCACACACAAAGGTTAGTTGCGTTCAATTCAGGAACGTACATCCTGCTAGTGTGTATTTAAAGCGTTAGCTTACTATTTATCAAAGTTAATCCTGTGATGGTGCAAACCACCAGCATTACCACGTCCTCCTGGATGCTTCCTGTGTTTGCCTAAAAAGGAAAATTCCAGTTTGTTACACTAACGTGGTACATACAATACATGAGCTTAAAGGTACATTCAATGTCAACTTAAAGTAATTAAATTAATTATTCTACCTTGTAGTGTGACAAGGTAGGAACGATTTAGAAGAGAGACAGCACTGCACTGTAAAGTTTCCATGTGACACGACTAGTACTGATCGCCCGAGCTTTACTAAACTTACAAATATAGGACGTCTAAAAGAACGTGCCAAACTCCTGATAGGCTCATCGCTGCGGCACCGCGCCCCGCACGCTGCGGCCTTCAGAACCGCTTGCTCCTTCCCACAGCACGCGGGACCCGTACCCACAGGTGCCTTCCTGTGATTCCCGAGGCACAGCAGCACCGCCCGAGCGCCGGGGAGCCCTCGGCCCACAGGGCCGCTCCCGCCGCGGCGCCTCAGCCGCCTCCCCACTCACCCACGCGGCCATGCCCGTGGCTAACGTGGCCTCTCAGCTTCCGGGTCTTCCTTAGTCTGGAAGGCTGCGGGAGATAGAAAGCGTGAGCGAGGCGGGCAACAAGAGGCAGCAGAACCACTCCCAGCCCCCCGCAGCCTCACGGTGGCCAAGCGGGCGGGCGCCATGGTGGACCGGCCTCCCCACACCGCTCTGCCCCGCCGCGGGCTCGGACACGCAGCCCCTCACCACTCTCCGCTACTCCCCAGATGCGCTCCTCCGCGGGAGGGACAGCCGCGGGGTGCCCATCCCATCCCATCCCGCCCCGTCCCAACGCGGCCCAGCAGCAGCTCCCACCATCTTGTCGGCGTGCGCGAGGGAGAGAAAGGGCGGTGCTCTCGCGAGAGCCGGGAAATGCGCGGGGGGCGGGCGGGAGAGGCCGAGCTCTCGCGAGGCTTCGGTGAGGCGGCCGCACCCGGGACCGAGTCCGGAGGCAGCGCCCGCTCCGCCTCCTGCCACGGCCTGCAGGAAAGGCGGGATTTTGAGCAGAATGTTGGAGTATTTGCAAACTTGGTCACTTTATTAGGCACCCATAACAACGGGAAAATAAACCCTGTGCGCTTAAATACAATTATTTGCCAGACTAGAGTACCAGTGCCTGGGGAGTGCAGCTGGTTCTAATCTCGGTTGGTCAGAGCACGGTTCGTGTTCAGTGTCTGTATGGGCCGTTCACTGAAGAGCTGCACTCGATGATCATTTTGGGTGCCTTCCAACTCTCTACTATTCTATGATTAATCTTAGATTTTTGAGGGTTTTTTAAATGGGTGTCATACCGTTAAGATTTTAGACAAATCTTTACCAATTTTAAACACAGGTCTTGGATTTCTTTTCTTTGAGAATTTCCTTCTCAGTTAAATGGTGTACTTACAATGCTCCACATTCAGGAAGACTATTAGTTTTAACAACTAATTTGAAAGAGTACACTCTAGAAGAAATCCCTTTAATTTAGAGGAGATACACCCCTTATTTTTCATTCATTTGACCCTTTCAGAGACCTGTGGATAACACAAGGATTATTTTATACAGCCACGGTCTGAGGATCAGGATCTACACATCTTCTGAAATGTGATCTCACCTTGTCCAGTACTATCCTCTGATTCACATTACAAAAGCAGGAACAACTCATTGATGGATAATACTATGTTTAAAAGCTTCCTCCTCAAATTTTTAAGGTGCAGATGAAGGAGACAGCTTTGGTGTGGTAAAGGGGTTTTACAGCATCACATTCTTGTACACTGGCATTCCACAGCTTTGTCTTGCTCTTGTAGCAACTCTGCAGCATGTCCTGATGATGTTTTACCCACAATTTCCTTAAGAATATGTATTTTCCCATACATTTACTAGGAGCTGTTGTTTATAAAAAGGCCAGAAGCCACGTGGACAAGTGACATCATTCCTTCCACTCTGCAGAATTACATCTAGGAGTCATTCTGGGACTTAGGGCATATTATGGAGTAGAACTAATGCAAATTAGGAGCTGTGATGACATTTCCATTGAATCAAAAGCACCTGCTATTTTATAGACATTTCATGTACACTTAAGCAGCTTTTATATACACAGGAGTGTGAGGGAGGTAATTAAAAAAGGAAACGACTTCACCTTTTTAGTGAATAATCCCTCGGTTTTGTTCTATGAGGCTGATAGCAAACCAGAACCACTGCCAGGTTAGGAACTGCGCAAGCCTCAAAGCCAGTCTAACTGCAGAACCCATGCTGTAAATGAAAAAAAAATGCAGTATGGTTTGTTTGCTTTAAAGGTAAGAAGCTTTAGCTAATTTTCATTATCTCTCAGACTTGCAAAACATGTTCAAGCATTTCCTATTTTCTTCCTCAGACTACAGGAAAACTTACAGAACCTCTACAGGTGTTCTGTTACCAGGTCAAGAATCAATGTGGTAGTTAAGCAGCATTCACAGCTGTCTGGGAGCCATGGCAAGCTAAACCCATCCTGTCCTGTCTTCACTGACATGGAAACGCCACCTAAACACACTGCAATTAATGCAAAAGAAAAGCAGTTTCTCATGAAACGTAGGTGATCAGGTCAATAGAAATTCAGGCAAAAGCTGTCTGCTATAAACTGCTCATGTTCTATTCTGATCATCTAACCAAGGTAGTACAAAACCAACCTGAAAACACTGTAGAGTTCAGGAGTATCTATGATACAATGACAAAAGAATTTGCTGCTAACCCACAAAAAAAAGTATTAAGAGATGATTCCACTACAATACAATTAACAAAACAGGGATATAAAATGCCTTGTCTTAGCCCCAGCAAAAAACATTGAAGAATACCCAAACTATACATCATGAAATAGCAAACCTACCAAAAGATAGGTTCAGAATAACCAGTTTATATTTTAATTACAAATTCATTTAAAAATCACAAGAAAGGTACTGGATTTGTACCTGCTCAACATCAGAAACTGCAGAAGTTTGCAATGAATATAAACAAACAGGTGTATTTACAGAGTTTATTAGAAACCATACATACATTAGGAAAGGATGTACTGTACCTACTTGCTGCAGCTTGCATGTCAAAGAGCTGAGACCTCCTCAGGTTTAGCAGTCTTAGTGCAGAATGGATTACAAGGAGTTTACTGACCAGAGTTCAAACCAAGTGGAAGTTTTGCATTGTGAACCAAGTACCTTGTTATCAAGTTGCTTTGTTATTTTTTCTTTTAAAATTAATTAGAAGGAAAAAAACCAACCAACCAAACAGCTGTGCTGCATGAAAGCAGCTCCCGTTCGTACAACCTCTCCCACGTACCCGAGCTCATTCACCCCACAGTTTTCAGGCATCAGCATCGTTCTCACAAGCATCCCTTGAAGTCAGTGGTTCTGCTGAGACAGTCAGCTGCACATAATCAGCTATTCATTTTTGCATCAAGCATAACTCAATTCATACTAAAGAAAAAAAAGCACCTGTTATTCTCAGGAATATACAAATATTTACCACAGTTTTCTTGCTCATTACAAAATCAGTTACAAAAAGCTTACAGCACATTATGTACAAACTCTAATCCAAATACATAAAGGAGCCATAACGTGGCACACTGTCAACAGCATCAGCCATCGTTAGAGCTGTGGACAGCTCGCTCCTCTCTCCTCCTGCTCTGAACTCTGGAACGCTGCAGGTGTCTCGCGCAGTGTCATAAATAGTCTTTGGGTTGGTGTCTCAGCAGGAAGGAATTAGTTCTTCTTGTGAAGGAACTTCATTTTGTTTCCTAAAGAAAGTACACTGTTAGTGTCTCATAGATACAGAAAAGCCAGGGGTAATCCAAAGTGACTTAGCAAATGGGTCTAACTTGTAATTGCTGTAAGGTAACTTTTAATCAACACCAACAGGGACAGCCAACTAACAAGAGTGCTGAGGGGTCAGGCACCTTCCTGTTCTACTCCTCCATAATGGTTTGGTTTCCCCACCCCCAAATGAAAGTGTTAACAAGGATCATAATTAAACTTGCGTTTGTCAGCTTTAACTATGTTTTAGTTATTTTCCTTTTATAATTTCCTATCACATTGAAACTGCCTGACAATCTGATTTCACCTCATGTAAGGCTTTTTGAAGTTTAAAGAAAAAAACCTCAAACAAACCACCGGCATGAGAATTCATTTCAGAAATACTTCTAAATATTGTCCTCACCAAGGCCTCGCAGGAACTTGTTTACTCCACTTTGTTCCGTGTCCGGAAGCTCTTCCAAATACTGCTCAACCCTCTGCTCGAAGAGGCCTGTGGAGGAGAGGGGACAAGGATGCCGCGGGGTGAGCCGTGCCCATCGAACGCGCATTCCCGGGGCGGTTCCTGCTGGGAGCCGGGGGCGGTCCCTGCTGGGAGCCTCTGCCTCCCGCAGCCTCGGCTAAATCGACCTTCCGGCTGCCAGGCATTATTGTGGGAATGCATTTCCGTGTCACAGAGCGAGCGCAGGGCGTAGGCACTGTCGCTCTCTGTGCGACACGGGCACAACGCGTAATCCGCACCGCAGGGGGGAAACACACCCTTACCTTTTGCCCTGCATTTCCTTAGCTCTCTGTCCTGGATGAAGCCAGTAAACATTTGGGACTCCATGAAAACTTCCAAGAAGCGGCGGATACTCTTGGAGGCCACAGATTTACGGAAAGCCTCCCTTTGGAAGGCACGCTCCCCTTTTTCATTCTGGGTTAGGAACAGGGAATAATGGCCAACTGTCTCCACAAAGAATCGGATAAAAACCTCAGACACTAATCCATTCAGGGTGTTACATTCTGCAAAATAAGGCGGCAATAAGACCAAAATCAGCTGCTACCAGAGCTGTCAGCATTATCCCCACAGTGCCGGGTTCTGCATCTCTTGGTTTATTGATGCTGTGCTAACAACTGGCAGGAGTTGTACCAGGGGCTCCCTGCAGACCTGGTGCACATCAGGGAGGGTAACAGCTTAATAACCACAAGTAATTGGTGTTCCATAACCAACAGTCAATGGGAATTAAAAATCCTCAGGAAACAATGCAGCAAGTTAAAAATCTTAGGGTGTTTCATCAAAACTAGACCTCATATTTTAACTCTTAAGCAAGTTCTCTTTAGAAGCTCCTGAATGATGCAGCATCAAAATATTTTTCCCTGAGGAGAATAATATAATACCAAGAACTGATCAAAAAGAGTATGTTGTAGAATTCAGGTTTACATAATTTCTGAGATGTTAAAATCTTATTTCTACTCATCTGTACTACATACATAATACAGATGAGTAGAAATAAATTTCAAAAACTGAATAGGGACACGTTTCATAGAGAGATATTTAAATTCAGCCAAGGGTGTTTTTATCATTGCTGTAGAGAAACATGAACCTTCAGAGGCAACTGAAGCTGTCTTGCAGTAAAGCAATTTTCTGGTGGTACCTGTTTCTCTCCCCTGAAAACACCAAGCATCAAGAACAACTCCAAACTCAAACACATCCGTAAGCCTGTAGAGTTACCTGGATTGAATTAGGGCATAGTTAACTGCAAGCCTCTGTTTGAGGAAAGGTTAAGAGGGACCCATGGAAGTCCATGTCATTTACAAAGCAAATAGGTTGCTGATGAGGTATTACTAGGGGTTCATGGTATCAGTCTCATTCTCTGTGTGCTCACTGTCTTTAATGTCACAAAAGGTATTTGAGAACTCAAGTCCCATCTTTTCTCCTGGATGGAAAGTCAATTCTACCTACATGTTTGTTCATACGAGTCCCTGTTTCCAAATGAACTTACCGTCATCTGAGTCACTATCTGAATCCTGATTTATCAGTTCACTCTTTCTCTCTAGAGCCTGCTCCAGAGCAGCTTGCAATTTTCTAGGTAACAATGTGTCTTCATCATCCATCTGATAGAGGAAAGACGAAAATCTTTAGTTCACATTAATCGATGCAGAAACTACTGTAAATGCTTTCAGAAGGTTTAAAATTCGGATGAAAAAATTTGTATCTGCTACTGTCATGGCTACATAAATAAAATAATAAAAAGCTATGTACAACTAACAAATAATTCTAAACAAAATTTCTTGCTACTCTTAAAGAGATTAAAGTCAGAAATGATAAACCAAAGAGCAGGTAAATATAGAGAAACTTAGAATCAACTCCTGACCTGACAAAGTGTTCAAATAGTTGTGTTTAACTAAATATACGTCATGTGAAGCCTTGCTATGTGTACACACAGCTGCTCGAGTTTAGGCAGCTTCTTTGGTTCTTGACAGTTGTTTTTACTATATTGTAGTATATCTTGTTTTCTGGGTTTTCCCCCTGTTGCTGTCTTTATCTTATTTAATGCTTGTTCAGCAAAAGCAAGCAGACACAAGAATCTTAGCTGTGGAGCCACTATTCACCAGCCACATTGTCCAGGGAATCATACAAGGAAGTTTACTCATCTAAACTGCAGATTGTTGTTCTTGAAATTATTCAGTGCCACATGACAATCAGGAGATACTAATCCTTCATCTCCCTATTTACTAGGCTCCTGCTTTTCCCATAACAATAATTTATTCTTTAGTTTTCCTCTCTCAATTAGAAACTTTTCTTTGCAATTTTTGTCCTTTTCACCTCCAGCAGTGTGAGTTTTCTTGCTAAGGTGATGTTGTTATCTTTGGATGTTTTCTTTCTGCTGTTAATACAGGTCTTGATTCCTTCTGACAGTCATAGCCTCAGTCCCTTTTGCATACCTGCGGAGTACTTATTTGCAGTTGAAACAGAAAATGAACACTTTTTTTTTTTCTAATCACTTTCCCTCTGTACACACAATTCCTGCCAAATATCTCTGATCAAAGAAACCTAATCATACTATAGGACTAAACAGCTTCCTAGACTATATGGCAACATTTGGAGCTGTACTTTACCTGTCTGATGAATCGATCAGATCCCAGGTTAACCATCAAAGCCTAAAGAAAAGAAAACACTGTAGTGAAATGTATCTGAAGAGACAGAAAACAGTCATTGCCTTTTAATAGCACAAGACCATCTGAACAGGGCCAAGCCTCAACATGAATAAATTCCTACTTTATAAAACAAGAATATGAAGGTTTTCCTTAAAGCTAAAAGTCTAGTGTAGCATAGTTAGGTATAACAGATCTCATACTAGGTTAATACGTGGGGAAAAAAGCTAAAAGGGTCACGCAGGTCTTTTTTTTAAATCTAAGGAAATTATTGATAATAATTTTTAATAATTTCTGTTAAAATGCAGTTCAAAAGTATTTCAGATGAGTTTAAAGAAAACTGTCATTAGAGGCAGCAGAGCTTCTGAAGGGCAAGGACGTGAAATATTCAAGATAATGAAGCAGGAAAGCTGAGAGATGGAGCTGGGAAGATGTGGGACAGCAATGTTCAGAAAGTGGGAGGAAAATGGAGCAGAGATTTACATGGTCCAGAGGAAAACAGAATCTTGGAAGTGAGCACAAGGAAAAAGAATTCTTAGAAAGTCACGAGAAACTAAGACAGGAAAGTGTGCCCTTGAGTGTTTTTGTGGTATTTTAGTGGAAGAGCTGATGAAGTGCAACTCTCATTTAATCTCCAGTATAGTATTAAAAAAGTCCTAGAAGTTTAAAAAAAAAATTCTGAAAGGTTTCGTTTTCTATGTGGCCTATGGCTTCATGCACAACTTCCATTAGTGTCAAGAGGTGCCATAGCAGATGGCTCCCTCTTCTTATTCCAGAGACAATCAGCATATTTACACCCTACTTACTTGTTAACCAGGGAAACATTCACTTTTCTCTGTCAAGGTGCCAAGTATGGAAAGAGGGGCAGAACAGAGAGAAGCATAAATCCACTACTGCAGTTTTACCAAGACGCAGTTGCCCATCAGAATTAGGCAGGGAAGAAACAAAGAGACAGTTTAAAAATTAAACATGTGGGGATTTGTGTGCGAATGGCAGGCCTTATCCAGCTTTACTCCAGGCAAACAATTCTGATGCCAGCTCCTACCTCCTCTACGGGCAGGTCCTTGAGTTTGGGCAGAGAGCTGGAGAGTAGTCCCACCAGGAAGGGGGTAGGGCAGCACACAATGTCAATCATGGATGAGGGCAGAACAGGAATGAAGGTGTGCTGCCACGAGAAGGGGTAGAGCAGGGCCACCACAGCGTGTGAGCAGCTTGAGAGGGTGCTGGAGAGAGAAGAACAACCAGGTTAGCAGACATTCTTTGTAGTTTAGAACACCTACCACCTGCTGATAAACAACTCAGTGTGTTGAAATACCACTGCCCAAGGGACTGTCCTTCTGTTGCTTCTGACTTCAGAGAGCCTCAGTCCCCTTCCAGTCCCTACCACTGGAGGGTGTGGTAGTTTCTTCCCTGCTAACCTCTGGGAGACTTCAAACTAAAGGTAAAAAACCAGAATCCATTTGTTTCATTATAGTAGTCAGGAGACACTTTGATCTCAGAGAGAAGGTTCAGTGTTCCCAGAAACAATAGCAGCCACTTTGAATGATGCTTAAAATCCAAAAGCAACTTCCAGATCTTGGCTGTTACGACAAATTCAGTGGTAGAGGTGCATAATAGTGATGTTCTTATGTTGAGTGTTATGCACGAACAAGGGAAAATGAAAAATAACATGGAAAAAAAATCCTAAAGAAAAACTTTAGTAAATCAGATGTAAAAAAACCCCAACAACCAATAGTTATTCTAAAGGAAATGTAACAAAAGCAACACATTTCTCAAAGTTTGTGTATCTTTGTGACAACAGTGTATTTTTATTATAATACATTTTAATGAACTTAATAATGAACTTCAGTGATATAAGTATTGACCCTGCTCAGCAGAGTACTCTAAAATACACACTGGCATACCCTAAACATTAAGGCTTGGTATTATCATGGAAAATGTCTTGACATGTTATCTTTCCATTTACTGAATCTGATTCTCTTTTACAGTCACATGGTTTCCAAATGTTTAAAATAAAGGAACATCATTATCAAGTTAGTTCTAGTGTTAGGGGAATAAAGACAGGCTGTCCCTATCAGAGTTTTGATTTTAGACTGAGTTACAATGTCTGCTTCCCATACGCTGAGATGACATAAATTTGGATTTTTACCCAGCGTAGCATGACTGAACTAATTTTCTCACACTGCAAACTTCTGCTGTGCTTAATGTAGCCACAAAGAACTATAAATAATAACTTCAGAGCTGTTACTGCTTGAGAACACTGGGGAGAGGTGCAGATTTCTTCTTTCTGCAAGACTTTATGAAGACTTTAGGTGGCATCAGACCTCCACCAGAATAACCTTCATGAGCATTTTTAGTTGTGGATTATTCCAAGGCCAGAAGAAAGGTTTCACCTGTTTTTTCCTGTCTGTGATTAACCTTTGAAGTTTGCTGAATGGGAAAAGTGCTAATTAAAGGACAAAGAGAGAAAAGGTTGGGGAAGAGCAAATGGTTGTCTTTTACTGCAAATAATCTGTTGGCATGTTTTTAAATGACATTTCCTTTCAGATATAACAATCACAGTATGGCTTTATAACATATGTTGCCTGACACAGAGTTCTTGTACAATGATGCATCTCTCTAGTTTGGGTTTTTTTTTAATATAAATAGCAGGCAGCAGTGATGCCATTTCCTCATACTTTAGTCTCAAGTGTCTACCATGGCAAGCACAGCAGTGTGTTTCAGAAGAGCTGTGGAGCATGGTAGAGACTCCCAGAACTTTCTCAAGATCACTTTCATGACTTTCTGGCATTTTTGGCTACTAAAAGTTCAGTCATCTTAGCTGCACAACTAAAAAAAGAGCCATGTTAAGCTAAAAGCAGGAAGGCAAACATTCTTCTGATGCTCAGTTAGTATTTTTTTCCTTTCTTTAAAATGCCCTTTTGTAGCTTGTTGTTTTACACGCAGTGCTGTGACGTAAATCAGCCCCTGCATCCTCTTGTGCGTGCTATTCCCACGCTAGGGGAGGCTTCGGGCTCGGGCCCAGGACACTGGCTTCTCTTCCAGAGCTTTCCTGGGAGCTGGCTGGGGCAAGGCAGCAGCGGAATGCAGCAAGTGGCCATGCTGGGGGGTGTCCTTCTTTAACACCCTGCTCTGCCCTACCAGCATCCCCCAACAATCACACTGCCCTGGTTAGCATCTCATCCTCTGCATTTTAAGACTCTGCATGCAGTTTTTCAAATTCAGCCTCAGAAATTCCCTGTGAGACATCCCCATGAAACACTCCCTCTGAACTTTCAGTCCCCAGAACCTCCTGCTGCCCTCCCTTCCGGACACTGCTCCCACGGAGGGCAGCGGGATTCCCATATGCTGTTATCAAACTCCTGCTTGTACCAAGTCCCTGAGTCTCTTCAATAGCTGGAAAGATTCATACTTAGAAAAGATACACACCTTTCACTTCAGTGCGAGGTTTTTGCGTTCTATAAGGTAAAATTCATAGATGACGGATGTAAGGGAACCCCCAGTTTAAATCTCTAAAATACAGTTCAGATTCTTTTAAAGAATGTTGTTCATGAGAAGCACGTTTAGTAAACTAAAAAAGAAAACCCTACCCTGGGAAACCAAGTCTGCTCCAGTTCCAAATGTGCAAGCCGCACCTTATCCCACTGTTCTTGTTTATGAGAAATAAGCAGCAAGGTCAGATGATTTTTCTTTAAGGTGTGTGAAACACACAAAATAAAGCAACAGAATAGTCAAAGAAGTTAGATTGTCAAAGTATTTTCACTTTTAATATTCTAGGGCAGTTTTAGTCATCCAGAGAGCTGTTTTGGAGAGTGGCCTATTTCATGTGGTCCATGCAGTTTTACAGGAATGCTGCATAACGTTCTAGCTGTTGTTCCACCGGAAAGCTCTTCTTACATTACTTATGTACAGGTAATTTTATACATGTGCACAAGAAACCAACTCACTGCTTGAGTAACACACTAACAAGGAATATAAACCTCACACACCTCAACGGGAAGCACTGCTGGAGACATGCACAAGTGGGAGACACGCTGTGAGGATCCCAGGGCTCTGGATGCTCCTGTAACGCACAAGGCCAGCTGTGCTTGGGATCCCAGCCCTGCACTGGTGTGTGACTCCCTCCTTCCCCCTGGCACAGAGGTAGTGCTGCTGCCTCACGCCAGCATCACTAGCACCAAGCTCTCAGCCTGCCCCAGAGGTGTGGACTGCTCTGTCTCTGCAGAGCTCCTGAGAGGAAGAGGCAGGTCTATCAGATACAGGCTGTCTCACGTGCACAGGTAATTCCTCACTGCAGCTGACTGTGAAAAGGTGGCTGTGTTTGCAAGCTTTGTGGGATAAGGGCATTTTCTAACATACAAATGTGTAGGGCTATTATCTAGCTATACTACACAGCCCACACAAGTAAACTCATCCCATTAGCTTGGTCTCATCCCAATAATTTGCACTCCACTAAAGCAAAATTAGAGGGCAGTTAGTAGAAAATCACCCAATTTCAATTAATTTCAAAACATGGCAGTCTATTTGGAATCTGTGAAGGATTTAGTTCTCCCTATGTCTTTTATTCACTAGATTAAAAAAATCTTCCGTGTTTGATCTTCTCCCCATGAAGGTAGTAATATGAGGTTATACAATCTTACTGAGACATGCTTAATCACAGATTACTCTTAAGGAGATCTTTTATCACGTTACAAGCAAAATATGACACTGCTTCTTTCCCACTCACAGTTGATTTATCTTCCTCTGAGCTATCTTCTCAAGATAGCATACACAAACTTTTCCATGCTGTGGAAGTACAAGCTCAGACTAAGCTGAGGCACAGGAATTTCAGACCTAACTGTGACTCAGCTGAATTTCTGGAAGTTGCTTTTGAACATGGTTTAGGTCTATGTCAAAAAGAAAATTACTGTGACTTAGCAAGAACCTTTACTGTTCTTTAGATAGGGAGGATGTCTGCTAGCAATTTCTGGGTCAGCCAACCAACAAACAAGTGCAAGCCTAGGGTATATTCATATCTTATCACAGCACAATTATCATATTCTGAGAAAGACACACTGTTCACTGTTGGGACATGAATGGACACTGCCCTGGCTGCAGGGAACACTGCCCATGTGGATGTTAGTGCTGGATGTGCCTGTTTCAGAGGACTGTGGCTTGTTGCTTACTACAAGCCACCAACTTTCTCAAACTGTTGAAGTCATGTTCAGTTACACATACTACTCACAATGAAAACAAACCAATACACTTGATAACTCTCTTTCCTTTATAACAATAGCCTACAGTTATATTCCTGCCCAGTTCCCCATCCACACCTAGAATTTCTCACAGACCCAAGGGAGCCTCACACTGAGCATCTCCCAAGTACAGGACTAAATCTCAGCACAGATAATCACTTGCTGACAAGGCTCCCTGCTCCCACCATGCTACTCACATGCACCTCCAGTCATTTTGACATTTGCACTGAAGAGGGAGAAGGTGAGAATATCCCTTCTCTTTCTCCACTTCTCCCAAAGGACAGACAAGCTTTCTCAGCCAGGAGGGAGGGAGGCCACGACCTACATGCAGGGCCAAGCCACACAGCAGCTCTGTCATCCCAGGGCTGATGCCAGCTCTGTGCTGAGCCAGTGCTCTGGGCCATGCACTCGACTGGGGCTGACCAGAATCTCATCTCTCTGCTTCCTCAGACAGAAAAATGTTTTCTTTTTCACAACATTTTTATGTTTCTTATTTCTCCCTGCTGATTAAATTATGTTACTCTGTCCACATTTGCTGAACTCTTTCATCTGCTGTGTTGACACATTCATGCTCCAGCCCACAATCACTCCAAGACGGAGTTACCTCCCTGACACACATCCCTTCAGCTGCTCAGAAGAGCTTCCTCCCACTTGAGGTTGGAGTCTGGAGGCTCTGTCCTTTCCAGGTGTAATACTTTGACTCACATGGGTATTATACACTCATATGCCTCATCACAGGCCACAGCTGTGCTTTTCTGTGACATGTCCTACCCTTGGGCCACTGATGAACTGCGTAGGAAAAACAGTTGACTTACATTTCCCTTCTACACCCTTGAGTGCCTCTCCAGATCCTGGATTAACTCCAGTCTCTGGCAAAGAAAGAGGTCACTGACAAAGCTGCAAGATAAAATAGTCTTAGAGGTTTGCAGAGGACTGTGAATGAGTCCTCCAAAAGACTCCAAGAAAAGGCTACAGGCTAAGGATTCAGCCCATCTCCCCTCCAACACAGACAGGCTGCAGAGGTGGAAAGGACAAAGCAGAAGACTTGAAAAGCATCAAAAATGGAAGTAAAAATGGCAGCAGACTGCTACAGTTTGGATGGGAGATGGAGTGCATATAGCACCCCTGTTGCTGTGCTGGCAGTAATTCAGAGCAAAACTGTGCTGTGCCAGATACAGTACAAACTTCAGCTCTGAAAAAAGAAAGGTTTCTCTGGGTGCGTAAGAATAAATAATAGCAGCACCATTAATCAGATAAGATTAAGTAATAGCATCAGGGACAAGATATAAATGAAAACTCGTATGTATCAGAAGCAACAGTCTCCAAACTCCAGCTTGTCTGGCTGTAATGCCCTCCTGCAGCACTCCTGCAGGTCAGCTTTTGAAGCAAGCCCTTGAAGATCCCTGGAAGAGCTGGCTGATGACAGGGAGATGTTACTGTTTTCTCCCTGTTTCATAGTGTGGCTGCTCAGCTCCAGTACTCCCCTTGATTCATCCCCAAGTGCTCTTCTCGTAAGGCTGTGAGCTCTCAGAGCCCCCCAGATCAGTGGTTTGTCCTTCATTCCCAGGGTTCTGTGCTGTGAGGACAGAGTTTTCATTAACCCAGATACCACCAACTACTAACCAAAAAGGGCAGAGAGGAATAAAAGAAGAATTCAAGAAAGTCTTTGGTACAATGGTGTAGGTCATCTCCAGTTCTCCAGCCAGTACAAAAGTGTCAGACATGACAGGGTTTCCTCCTATGCAAAATTATTGCTGACTGTTTTGCTGTTACCATTTCTAAGATGTTTAAAAGGGAAAAAATTCTTCTGTTCCTTCTTTTGACTCAAATCAAAGAAATTACATGTTTTTGCAGCTTTTTAGCAAGAAGACCTATCCCGTGAACACTTCAAATTAAAATCATGTGAGTCACTGTTGCTAGAGGAAAAGAGGGCATGGCAATGGAGCCATCTGACTGCATGGCTGTGGCTCCAAATTCAGGAATGTGCAAACACACATGTTCAGGAACAACAGGAACATTCAGAGGTACAGCACTGGATGCCGAGAGGGTTGGGGAGGGGGTTGTGTCAGAAGACAACTTCAGGAAGCATATGAAATAACCTTCTCACCAGAAAAAAAAATCTAGCAGTAAATGCCACTGTGCTTGTAAACTAATACTAAAGCAAAGCTAAAATAAATTTTTTTGAGAGGTGAAGCTGTCAAGGGTAACATCCCTGCTGGTTAGGGATGTTAAAGGATACCTCTGTCTGTTCATGCATAAGGCTCTAGGAGACCTGCCTATTTGAAGGATTGCTTGCATTTGTAAGGCACTAATTTCATGTGATCTGGATTCAAAATTTAACTTCTTTTCACTGATGTTTTTAAGCTTGTGTGTCTGCCTCTGGATAACTATTTTGTTTCCCTACTTAAAGTTATAGAGAATCATAAAGTAATCTGGTAGCAATAAACCTCGGGACCCAGTTCCTTGATCCAGTTCCCCCTTGCTTGACATCAGATCAGTTTGTTTCCAAAGCCAGATAAAATATATGTTGTTTTGATATATAAAACATCTTTGCTGCGTGTTTTTGGGAAAGGGTGGCATTCACTGTCAAGGACTTGAGGCTGGCAGGAGGGTGTGCTCTCTGTGCCAAGGACTCTTCCCAGTGCTGTCTAAACTCACTCTGATTTGGTTATGTTAGAAACTATCTTAAAATAATACTTTGGTGCATACTAAAAGAGACTTCTTCAGCTGCTAATTTCTTCAGAATAAATTGTTCACACTAAGCGTCACCTTCCTTTCCACTGTAGCCCTGGGCTACGCAAAGAAATGAAGGCTCGTCTGGGAGAGGAAGGTCATCATCATCCTGCAGGTTAACCTGAAGGAAGACAAGAGAAGAAAAGGAAAGGAAGGCAGGGAAGAGGCTAAATTAAGTGCAAGGAGGTAAAAGTAAGATCCATGACACAGATCTGGAAGGGGAAGAAGGCTAAATGAGCCTGGTGAGCAGGTGAAAAGGAAACTGAGGACAAAGAGGCCAGGATGCAAAATTAAGGCCAAACGGTGCAAGGACCAGGAAAACAATTGAATATGAGCATGGATAAATCTGGGCCACACATATGTAGCCAAATTATGAGGTCCCTAGGTGAAACTTGTTCCTCCCTGTTGCTGTAGGACCATGAGACTGCCTGATGCCAATCACCCATCACTGTTCAGAACCAGCCATGCTGAGAGGGGCTGCAGCTGACAGAGGGAACGTCAGACAACAGCATAGCTGAAGGTATGTGACAGAAGCTCAAAGCCCACTTGTGGCACAGATGGAAACCAAATAATACCCATATTCTACACTTCAGCCACTTCTGCACTGCTTTCCCCTTGCCCTACCTTGCACAGCCTGCTGATAAGCAGGCAGACACAAACCCACAGTTTCTATCAAGAATAATTAAACTGAAAAGACAAGTTTTCTCCACAGCAAAGATATTTACCTGTATGTGACAGACAGAAAATTATGACCTAAACAAACACCAGAATTTGGGCTCAGCCATTTGACCCTAATTATTTCAAATCTAGTAAATTGTCTGGACAGTGATAGAAAAATTCTTTCTAATCATTACAGAGTAGCAGGAGTTACAGTCAGTTCCTGCAATTAAAATGAAGCATGAGGGGACAGGCAAATTCACTGTTTGAGGCTTTGATTCAATACAGTATTTCAGTAGAAGTTTCAGCCTTAATTGACTTTCATTGTGCTGAAATAATTCTCTGAAACGAAGCCTCAAAGGCCTGTTTTTCCCCCACTTCTGTTTTAATCAGACCAGCTCCAAGCACACACACATGACATGACAGTGCCTTCTGAACCACGAGTTTCCTGACTGCTGTGGTAGAGGGCTGTTGGAAAACCAGCTTCTCCTCAGCAAGGCATGTTTCAACTTCAGAAATTTGCATAATTGTTTACTTTTCTAGAAGCCCTTCAGGGGCTAATCAAGCTACAGAGAATCCTCCAAGGCTTTATAAGGTGGTTTGGAAATAGAGACTGCAATTTTTGAAGCTATTAAATATTTTAATTTCATTTTGCTATATTATTAATATATTTATTACATTTTAAGGGCAATTTATTTTAAAATTAAATAATTAGATTTCAACCTCCTGGACTGGGAATTCACTGTGACAGAATCCTTTGGTAAAGGGCTCAATTCCATGTAGGGGTACACAGGGAAGAGGACTGCCCTGCTGCTGCCAAGGCACTTCTCCTCACCTGACCTTCAGGGAAATCTGTGGAAATCTGGGTAGCTGCAAGGAAGTTTAGGGTGGAGTGGTTGCATATGTGACTTAAAAGAGAGTTCTGAACTTTCTGAGTTTCCTGTTACTAAATCTGATCTTTCTCTAAAATCAGTAAGTTGTTTAAAATCAAAATAGTGTGTTCATATTACACAAAAAAATGTGTGAGTTTAGCCTGTAAGAGCCAGAGTGGTATTTTGCATTGTGATTTATTTTATAAAGCAGACACTTAATAATGGATGAACTAAGAGTCACAACCTGAGGTCTTTAGTAGTTGACCTAAAGTATGCAGCTAATACTGTATCTCTGATCAATACCCGACATCCTTCTTTTCAGAAAATATAGCCAAATCACTATGTGCAATTTTAGGTTACTTTTTCTCTTAATGTCACCAGAGACCTTCCAATAAAAAGCTCTGCTCCCAGTGTCTGAATAAAATAACAAATTCTTTAGTGTGTGATCATGATGGACAGGAACATGTATGATTCATGGTGAGCCAGGTCCATTTGGGCCATCTCAAATTCAGCAGCCAGTTCTGAACATTTCATAACTTGATCATTATACACACTACAACAAATACTGCTACAGTCAGTCTCTGGAACAGGGTAAAGACATCTCTAAAGCACATAAAATAGATCTTCCTTATTTATTATGGGCTGAAACATAAATTATGCAGTCTTAACACATATCAACATATATATTACTAGAAGTGAGATAACAACTTGTTCTTAGTTCACAGGCACATGAAAATCCCTCTCTCTGCATAGGATCGTGACAAAAGAAAACCGTTACTTAAGAAGTGAACATTTCTCAGGGCAGGTGACTGATTTAACAAACCAGCAGCACTGCTATTGCACTGTGCCCTCAGCCTCCAGGGTCCATTCACTCTTCCTCACCTCCTGAGCCAGGCTTCTCCCCTCTGGCGGGCAGTAAGTTGATGCAGAATCAAGAATCAAACCATGCTTTTGCCATGGGTGAAGGGCAGAGTCCAATCACAGTGGCTCCCCTAATTCGAATGCTGACACATTTGCTGCAAGTGACCTTTGTGATATCTCAAGGAATGCAAACAAGTGATAACACTGGCAGGGAGAGGGGGGCACAAACTGAGGAGGAAATGCATATTTTCCACATCACATCAGCCTAATTATCAGTTATTGTCCTTTGCAAAATCTTTTAACTATGCTTACAACACAAAGAGTGTAGCTACTTAACCCTCTCACCACTGAAATGTCAGTTTTGTCCCATGAAAATGAGCTAAACCCAAACGTTCTTTTGCAAGAAAGGAGTCACACTTCAGGTTTTATCTGGTGCTTTCTACACAGCAGTATGAGAACAGAAAAGCCTGTAAAACTCTCATAAAGGAATCACGGATGTCCTCACCTGTCTGTGCTGCAGTTCCTTATCAGTGGTGCACAAGTGACAAAGTTAATTTTGGGACATGTTCCAGTGACTACTGAAGGTGAGTTATAGAGCTCAGGCAGCAATTCCTTTGTGCTACTGATGATTCCAGGTAGATTTTTTTAATGATAAATCAAAGGTTACAGCCTGGTTTCTGGAATTGTTTTCTCTGACTTTGATTCATGGGACCATGGTTTACCACACTGTATTGGACTGGATGAGTACAGTCCATGGAGCAGACTTGCCCAACATTTTGCATCATCATCTGTGTTCCTTTCCTGGTCTGTTGTTATCATATTGTACAGAAAACTGAGTGAGCAACTTCATTGATAAAATCTCTGACCACATCCCCTTTAACGTAAGTGTGCAACATCCTCTCCTGGTTTGTGCTCTTACCCCACCACCTTGGGTCCATCAAAAGGCAAAATTTCCAAAAGTTAATTAGGACATTATTTTACTCTATTAAGAGCTGCATTTTCAAAATCCAGCCCCCACCTTTCCAGAACACTTGATTGAGAGACAGTCTGAGGTGCCACAGATAACCTGCAAAGCACAACCCTGGCTCAAGAAGCTGAGAGCTGCAGACCAGAGACTGTGCTCCCACTCTCTCACTCTCTCTTTCTCTCTCAGAGAACAGCTTTGAAGTACTTAATTTAAAGAAGACAGAGGGGATTAAAGGGGAATGTGGTTTTAACAAAGACATTATTTTTTGCTCCTGTAATACATGTGCGTAAGCAAGGCACGTGAAAGCCCCTGGAGAAAGAGACATGCAAAGTGCTCTTCAGAACCAGGATCTGCCTTTTCAAGCAACAAGCATTCAACCATACTTTCCAAGCAAAGATCAAGCAAATGGGATTTTGGCAAAAAGTCATCGCTTTGACACGTCAGCCACTTGTCTAAGCTAAGTCAGGAGGTTACAGGAAAAAAACCCCAACATTTCCAAGTGGAAAGGTATCCTTATTGCCCACAGAGTTATCCAGTCCCTTCCTGCAGGACAGTTTCTTTGCATGAATCCATAACAAAAGTGGTCCTGGCCCAGCTGCTCCAGAGGAGTGTTAAATACCTGTTCTTTCCACACTGGGACCCTTGCTCTCAGCAGCCCTTGTTAATGTTTACACTGGTGGTATCAGATTTCCAGGCTATCGTTGCACCATGAAAAACAGGACAGCTGTAAAGCAGGATGAAGAACTTTTCTAGGTAGCAACCAAGGAGGAGAGGAACAATCCCATCTCCCTAATCCTCATTTAAAAGCTGAAAAGTGAGAATCTGTCTGAATCTTCTTGCAGGAAGCTAGAGGTCAAGTTGGGAAGATGTTGCAATTACTGCAATATTGTGCCAATAAGCAATCCAGAAGAGAATTACCAAACAACATGGTCGTCTTCTTATCCCATTCCCTTTCATGGGGAAGGGAGAGAAAATTTTGTTACGCAAATCATAAGTGGAAAAATTATTATGTTTTCCCACTGTAGGGCATTGGCCAAAGCCTGGAGCAACATAAATAAATACCACTGGAAAGAAGGGGAGGAGGAAAGGAGGAAAAGGAAAATTATACAAGCTCTACCCTTCTTGGGCTATGGCATATTAAAAATGCCATTGCAGTTTACTGCGTATTAAAAATGTCATTATTAAACTGTTTTTCTCTGAGACTGTGGAATATTAAACAAGCCAGAGACTTAGAATGTTCATTTTGTTTCTTGGGCTGTCTCTTTTGCCTGACAGATTTTCCTACTGTCCATGTACAGCTCTTCTCTTGGCATCGCTACAATATAGGTGCCAGAGAAAGTAATCCAAATGGTACAAAATGGAAGTATCTCTTGAGAGGACAGAGTAAAATGCAAAAATTTCTCTCAAAAAATCTTGGGAGACAGCTCTACTAGTTACCGTAAACCAGTTATTTCACATCACATTGAAGACTTCAAATTTTAGCATTAAGACTCTAAGACAAGGTGCTCCACAACTTGTAAGACTGGGCTGCAAGCAAACATCCTACTCAATAAAGATTACTAGCTAGATTTGGTTGGAAAGAAAGAATTGGGATGTCAAGAAATTGCGGCTACATCAGGCCAATTAATCACACATATTACAGAAGTTTTAAAGGGTTTTTAAGTATTTATGTTTCTATTTATTGCTGCTTCATAGTGCAAACAGACTGAGAAAAGACAAATTCTCACAAATGGAAAGCGATGGCAGGGTTAAGTAACAGAAACTCAGACAGACTTCAGAGGATGCTTTTCTAATAAAAGATTAAGGAAGCTGCAAGTTGTTGTCCCTCAGGTAAGACGGGGTGCTGCAGGTTCTAAATGACTGGAGGAAACAGAAACTCTCTGGTTACTTACATGAGAAATGGATGTTTTTGCTGTAGAATAAATTCTGTCTGCTAGGCATAATTACATATTGGATAATTATATAAGGGCTCATTCCTTCCACTGCAGATATTAGTGGAATAAATTCTCTAGCTTATGTTCAGCATATCAGACCAGACAAACACAATAATCCTGACAGTATTAAGAAAGCATTTCAAGGTCTTTGGATAAAAATATACTAGAAGAAAGGTCAGTCATCCTTACTTCTCCTGGGTTTAGAGATAACATCTGGGAGCTATTACACATTCCACAGGTACAGTAGTTTGCATCTCTAAGCATCTCCTTCTTCCATGCACAGTTGATAACTAAAAATGTGCTAAGACCCCATAGCCTGTGCTCAGAAATGGTACAGACCAGTTAGTGACTAGCAACAGTAGGTTCTCCCTCACAAGTTTTCTGGCATGTCTTTGTTGTCAAATTTATCTCACCTGTTTTTTTGTGGAGGTTTTTGCAACAGGGGAAAGTAGAGGAAATCTTTATTACTGGCCAAAGCTCATGTCTGTTTGCTAAGCACACTTCCTCCCTCTGCCCTAACACACGTGGCTTTACTTTTTAAACTGCCATCTGGCAGATTTTACAACTGGTACGGTATGACAGACTGTGGGAAAGGAGCATTCCCAGGTAGCAGGTGAGGCTGGTCAGACCTGTCACTGCCATGATTATCTTTTAAGAACTATATCCAACTTTTGTTAATAAAAAATGAACAATAAGGAAATAGGGAATTAGCTTGCCCTTAGCAATCTGCCCAAAAGTTTAACTGCTCTTGCTTTTCCACTTGACCTTGCTACAGGACTGAGTAGCAATAATTTGCTACTAAAACATTGCCATTTATCTCCTATTTTAAATTTGCACATTTTAATTGGAGCTACAAGATCATGCTATGATTTAGCTGCTAGATTAAAAGATGCCTAGTACTGTCTTTCTAGGTAGGCACTGAGAGACCGGGACCAGGCAACCTCTCAACTTTGCTGCTAGTTTCTAGCGTGGCCTCATGACTCCCAAGAAAACCAGATTCAAATATGAGGACAAGCATCAGTGCTCCCTGGACATCCTGAGTGTAACTGCCCTAAGCTGCGTCTGTCCTTGAGATTAGGGAAATGCCATTGTTTGTTCTGAAAGCCTTTGCCCTTGAATACAAGTACACGCTGCTCCCCTTTTGCTCCACAGAGTTAACAGAGACATGCCTGTGGGATGACTACACCAGTATTTACATATTTATGCTCTGTCCTGTATTAGTCAGTGTTTCTGTCGGCAGCCCATAACCTTTGGTCAGGTCTGGGATCTGCCTGGACTCTCTGCAGTTGTGCTGAAAAGAGCGATTCCTCCTGGCAGTCCAGAATACTTTGGGGATGGATAGTGAGGTTATTATCCTTAACAGGATAGTCTTCCCTCCTCAGAGGTGCCCAGCTTCTGCTTACAATAGCACCTCTTGATCTCATGGGGCAAGTACTGCAAGGGAGAGTTTCAGGAGGCTGCTGGTCCATGCTGGGCCAGGAGATAGGTGCTGGTAGAGGGGCAGAGAAACACAGAGGCGAAAAAACTCTCATTGATAAGACTAAGTTGTCTGTGGCCATCCCTATAAGAGGAAGACACTGGTGTGTGGATTAAGCTGCACTAAAGTTTGCTGTCATCCAGCATTGCCTCAGCCCCATTCTCTCAGGTTTCCCTTGCACACAGGTGTGTGTGTGCAAGGATTTGTGTGTAAATTTGTGAATAAACCCACAAGCTAGTGGGTTGATTCACAAACTTATAATATCTCGAGATATTTTCAATTCAGCCAGCTCACACCTAAGGATGGTGCATGATAAAAACATTCCAGTGACAACATCAACCTTAAGTGTGATCATCCCAATGCTCCAGCCCATTCCCAGCCCAGCACCCAGCTCTGCCCCTCTCTGAGCACAGGGGCTCTTGTTGTGACCTGGTGAAGTGGCCCATCTGGTTTGGAGAAATTTTGCAGAAGGAGTAATTCCTATTACAGCTGAGCAAGCACAGCCTCATGGGTGAGGGACAGAGTGGCTCAGGGCAGGAGCAAGTAAGGCAAGTAGGAGCGGGGAATTCCTGAGCTGGCATTTCCACTTAGGAGAAACATCTGGCCCACCTTCACCTTGGGGTACATTTCTATGGTCATTCATAGGGTTTAGGACCATAAACCCTACTGCTATCAACAGTTGGGGTTTTTTTTCCCCAAAGGCTCATGCTTCTGCTACACTGAGAAGTAGGTGAATATCTCATATAAAAGCAACATTCATAAGAATGAAAAGTTATTTTGTCTTTTACAAGACCAGGGGCTCTATAGAAGCCTTTCAAGGCCCACAAAGCTCTAGAAAGGCCACTGAGAGGAATATTGTAGGATTTGGATCCATAGCAAAACACAAGTCTTATCACTCCACCGACTCTGGCTGGCATTGGACTGGACCATTATGTGAAATGTAAGCACAATATCCTCAGAGTCCTTCACAATATAGTGGATTACAGCAAGAGTGGTTTTCATTTATTAAAAATGGGGTTATAAGAAAAGGACATTGGTATGTCCAAGGCCTTCCTCATTTGCCAAACATTCAGGGGAAAAGGCAAAGAGACTGTTCTCACACACCTCTTCAGCAAACGTTCATAAATTTGTTTCCCCAGCATAAAACTAAAACAAGCAGAGAAATATTTTTCTTCCAATGTTTGCTTTCTATTTGTTTTCTGTTGCTACCTTTGTGCCTGTAGCAAGGTCAATGTTCCTGAGCCCCAGAACCCACTGACTTTGCATCTGCTGCCTTTCAAACCCCCAAGGACAGCACTAGAGCAGCTCTCCCTATGCAGCTGGAAGTCACAAGACTTATTTCAGAGTTGGGGTGAACAGGCAGAATGCTGGAACATAAATAGGGGCTCCCAGCTGAGTCAGGGATTAGAACTGGGATGGAATATACCACCTCAGTTGTGCTTTCAGAAGATTTTTAAGGAATTCAAGCCTTAAGTTACCTTTTTAAAAGTTGTCCTCATTATTATTATTCTAAGTTTCTGTGTTATCTTTATTTCTCTGTTGCCTTCTTGGCTGTTCATGGAAAGCAAAATACTGAAAGGTCACTGGTAGATTCAAATTTTTGAAGGTAAGCAAATAGCTGTAGGGATTTATTAACCCAATTCCAAGCAGAAAAAAATATATTATCAACTTACTGGGGAAAAAACCCTAACTTGCACATATCTAACCAGGACAACCTGCCATTCAAAATTTCACTGTTGTTTTCTCATTGCTGGTTACATCACTTTCTGTGTTGAAAAGTGACAACCTCTCCTGCACAAAGATCAAGGACTATAAATTTTCACATTCTGGGCACTATAAGAATCATAAATAACAATTTATCCAATGAATCTCACTTACTAGACATGACTTTCACAAACTTGTATAATGTGTGAAATCATTTATTGCTTGGAGACCTGTTAAACAGGCAGCCACAAAAACCCATTGCATTGTTTGAAGCCTAAACCTCAACATCATGTATTTCTAGGCTAGTTTTTGGGTACATACAGAAATCAAACCCTTGTAAAATCTTTTTAATTTCCTGCTCTTGTTCTCTGGGCACTCAGAGTGGGCTGGTAAGATATTTCACTTATTTTTTCCCCATTAGTGTTAAACTCCTTCAGCTTCAGCTGCAATGGCCATAAACAAAATTCATGTGAGATAAGGCAAAGGTTCCAAGACAGACAGTTATTAGCTTCAAGCCAGAGTGTTTCATTTTAGACTTCATCCTCATCTAAACCATGAAAACCTCAGTAAATATTGAATTTAAATCCACTGTCACTTTCTCCAGGGCCTTGTCAAAGGACTCATTATTAGTTTCTATTTTACAGTACCTCCTAGATCCCCAGGCTGAGAGAGACCACACTGCATAGAGTGCATGCACACACAGAGCAAGAAGCACTGGGGTATTTCTGATCCCAGGCAGACCAGACAAAAAGTAAGAAAGAGGTGCTATGTTTACAGCATGTGTCACTCAGCAGGTATGTGGGTTCAGAGGGATAGCTCAGGCTTCAGAAGTCTTAATCCAGGACTTTATCTACCACATCAGATTTTGTCATCCTCTTATTAAACAAAACAACATATATGTATACAATAAAGGGTTCATGTGGATATAGTAAAGTATATGGATATAAACCTTTCTGTAGAAAGGTTCTGTCCCTTCTTACAGGAGCAACCACAAAACCTCATAAGCTTCTTGTATCATTCTGAATCCTCCCCTTTCTCAAAGGATGTGCTAACGGTCCCTGGTGACTTGCTCTCACAGAGAAACAACAGTTCACTGGAGAACAGATTTTGCAGGAGAGCACAATGTTTGGATATGTGTTTCCTGAAAGGGATCTTTATAATTTCTGGTTGGTGGTAGTCCTAGTGCCCTATTTCCATGTGCCAAAAGGGTGAGCAGCACATTTCCTCCAAGCAGGAGTCTCTTATCCCATGGTCCAAGGCCTCTAGGACTAGGCAGCAATCAGGAGAAAGGTAATTGCACAGGCAAGCCTGAGCTACTGACTTCCAGCCAGGGCTGCCATCTGTACAAAACCCTGGCTGCCTGATGAAGTCCTGGGTTGCCATAAGCCCTCCGCATTGGCAACATGACTGTTTCCCATGCCAAGCTACCTTAAGCATGTCAGAGTAGGTTTAATTGACGCTTCTTTTTTCTGCACAGTGATGTTGGCTAGGCCAGCTGTCCCAGAGAGATGCTCCAGGGAATGGTTGTGGTCTGTCTTGGCCCTCATGGCTGAGGATGCCTCCTGCAGCAAGACATCCCCACATCCCCATCTGTGGTCAGTGGTCCACAGAGCAAGGCTTGTAGAACTTTGCCAAACTGGGACAACATTACAAAGGAGCAACTGGGAACTCCAAAGCAGACCAACATTTGGCAGCAGCACAGCAGAGCCCTTACTTTTGCTGTTTCTATGATTTTCCACCCAAATCATTGTGCCATTTGAAGGAACACAGGCCTGTGTCATTCTGAGTTACAGTCAGACTTGTGGGTGCTACTAATTCTGCTTAATGAATGGTAAAACAGAAACAGGCAGAATGCTGTAAGGAAGCATGCTGTAGAAAAACAGCCAAAAGGAACAGACCAACAGTATTTTCAAAAACCACCTGCAGCAATATTCATGGTGTGGCCTAGTAAAGAACTGCAGAAACCCACAACTAGTTACACAATTCTCACCAGGAGTTAATGCAAAACTAAGTCCTCCCAAATGGTCATTCAAACTGTTCCTGTTGTTCTAGACAACAAAAAAGACTGCTAAGGAAGTATTTTTATAACCTGAGAAGGGTCTGCAGCTTTAAGAAATTTTCCCCTAAAGGTTGTAAAGCTTTTACTATGCAAAGTATTTTTGCTATTATATACACTGGCGGCCACTAAGTGCAGCTATTATTTCTGGCGGTCATTCAGAGAAGGTCGGGACTGATAAAGTGTTTAACCAAGTTTGTTTGGGTTGATCCATCTGTGTTTTTAACTGCCCATACAGTCTTTTGTGTCCTTTAAAAATATGCTAGATGTTCTTGAGTCTAATAAATTACAGTCTTTATTTTTATTTGCCATCTTTTATTGTTTATCATGCCACAGCAAAGAACATCTTATTTACTATGTCCATGCTTTTTTATATGGATGACACAGATATTTAAAAAATAGGATGGTTCTTTGCTGTGGGGCAGGGGTGCAGCCTACACAGAGTTCCCATTTCCTATGGATGACACAGATATTTAAAAAATAGGATGGTTCTTTGCTGTGGGACAGGAGTGTAGCCTACACAGAGTTCCCATTTCCTTGGGAAAGGCCAAGTGGATTTGTGATCTGTGGCTCTCACGCCGTACACCTTTGGGTGAGTTCATGCTTCAGAGGAACCAAGAGGGGAGACTGCAATCAAAGAGCAGGGACAAGAGCTGTGTTAAAGGCTGTAGCAAGCAGCCCAAGAGAGACCTTCAAAAAAGAAATGTTTTCAGGTCATGTGAGCACCAGGAAAAATATCCTAACTAGTTGGGATGGACTGTGATAGCTTTTTAACACTTCCACTGGATGAGTTTGGTAGTGCAGGATTTGAAACCTAGCCCAGCTCTAAACGCTCTGTACTGCATGGAGCAAACCAGGGGAACTCTCAGCACCCCACCTTCCCTGCCTGGCTGCACTGCATGGATGCAAGGTGAGGCCCCTCAGTGACAACCTCTGCTACTAGTTATGAGTACTCTGTGTCCAAAACCTGTAATGAAATATTGCTAGAACTCCATTGCTTCAAAACACTGTGCAAGCATTTGCTGACTATGAAGTGAATGAGAATTGGTATTACCATTTTACAGATGGGAAAGTAAGACAGAACAAGTACCTTGCAGCTAGTGATCACTAGGGAATGTGTGCCCACATTTGTAATGCAAATACCTTCCATCGGTGCAGAAAGACATTAAATTCTACAGTGACCATTCTGTACAGTTCATAAAGCTTCTTGTATCTAGATATAGTGCCATCCTGAATTGTCCTGGTTCAGGTCCCCCTGCCACTTACCTGAGTTTATCTGCTACAAAAATCACACGCCGCTCCAAGAGGAGAGAAGCAAAGATGCGGATGATCTGACGAACGCTAAGGCATTGGAAAAGGCATTCAAAGTCCACGTGTTCCAGACGTGAGTCCATGGGCCTCCGCAGCTCAATGACCTGAACACATCCAACAAACATCAGTCAGCATTGCTGGTCAGGGCTGACAGTGCCAGGGATGCCTGGCACCCCAGCCTGGGCCTCCAGCACTGCTCCATGCTTTCCTTTTGGGGGGATGCAGAGAATGAACCCCATCCCCTTCTGCAAACCAAGGCTGGAGGCAAAGCACTCCAGAGAAATGGCATATTGCACAATTCACTGTCAAGTCATTCTTCCCAGAATACAGCTGTGTGCATTGCTGTCATTTCTGAGGGCAACATAATTCTCCCTTCTCAACACTCTGTTAGAGATGTAAAGCTTGGCTCAGTCAACAGTATGAAGTAAGTAACAATCAGAAACACTGGAGCTGGAACCTTACAGGGTTAAAACATCCATAGAGACAAGGTAAATGTGGTCCTAAGCTTGGCTAGCAATTCATATTGATATCTCCATAGGAGCCAGGGACTGAACTGAAAGGGCAGGCAGAATTTAAACCAAATTTACTACATTTCAACTCTTCTATGATGTGTAATTCACTAGATAATGTTTAAAACCTTTTTCTTTTCATATATATATATCTTTTCATATAAAGATATGTACATATATGTATACTTAACTGGGGAGTCAGGACAAGGCCTTAGATGGTGACTTGTGACATCCCTTTAAAGTCTAATTTTCATACTTCATCCATGACCTCAGGCCCTCTCCTTCCTTTTCTCAAATGTCTTTTGCTTGATTCCTTTATTATATCTTCCTTTTACTCTGCAATTGACATGCTCAGATGTGGAACTTGAAGGCGAAGGACAGAAAAAAGAAGAGGGAAAAATAACATGAAGAGAGTAACAGAAGGAGAAAAATATGGAACGCAGGAGAGCAAATGATGGACATTTGAGGAAATAGAAGGGAAAGGGGAAAAGCTGGCCAACTTGAAGCTGTGTTGAAATCTCTGAAGACATATTAACAGGAACATATATACATCTCCTTCTTCCCATATGTCCAGAAATCAACGTCACTTTATTGCTTTAGACCACTTTTACATTTTCATGCACATGATACCACATTCCACAAGCATACCATATCGGGTTTAAACTGAAGAAGGCCTTACAAAATTCCTCACAAACAGTATTTGTGCACATATTTGATCTTTTTAAGCCTGAAATAAAGAAATATTATGATGCCAGAGTACCCAATTGCTGCCCCAAACAGCAGTAAGAAACAAACTGCAGAGTGTACCAGGAATGCCTTCTTGGGAAATTCTGCCTGCCTAGCTCTTCCTCATAACCAGTAAAGACACCCACTTCCATTCCTTAGCACTGGGATTGCAAGCTCAAATCAAGTTTATGTGCCAAATCACAAGGAGCTGCTTTTACTGAAAAACTTCCAACACTAAAATCTTGCTGCAGGGTAGGATGCAATGCAAGTTACGGCAGCTTTTACAAATACCTCGGATGTTTTCTGTGCCTGGCAAAGCCTTCTGCTTCACTCTGCTCATCACAAAGAAATATACTGTCTACTTCCCAATTAATCATCATCTTTGTTTAGGCAAGAGGAGCCACAATGGAAGGACAAGATTCTGTTCCTAATTAAGCCAGTGCATTCCATTTAAATAACGAGTTTGTACCAGCGTAACAGAGAGCAAAGCTCAGCCAGAAGAGAGCTGTTTGTTTGCTTGGAATTATCTCAATACTTCGCTCTGGGAGAGTTCAGGAGCTTGAGCAGAGCACAGAGAAGTTGCAGATCCATGGTTCCCAGATACACTGACATTGAAAAAGCATTATCAGATCTTTCCAATGTTATGCCAATCACTCTTTCAGCTGTTGCCTCTCCAGAAGGAAATACTCTTAACACACCTTGAAAGTCACTTACACAAGGAACCCTTTACATTTCATACCAACTGACATTACAGCCCCCCCCCGCCACTCACTGAAGTCAGTGACACTACATTTAGAAGAAATATGATTTAATGTAAAAATAATAAAAGCACTGTAAAACTAACCCTAAGGAGGGTAAAATAAGCCTTAAATGGGATTTTTTTTTAACTGCTTTCACTAACTGGGACAAATTCTATTCCTATCTTCAGTAACATATTCCCTCTATTTGCTTGCCCACCCTAGTGGAGCTACTGTAAACTTACATAAGGGCATACAAAGAGCAAAATTTGGCACAGTGAATGACTGGCAAGCCTCAAATTGCAAAAACCTTTTAATCAATATTGCCATTTTCCAGTAAGACATATGTTGTATAATACTAGCCTTCTATCTACTTGAGCCAGTAATAAAAAGACATTACATCTATTACGTATGTGAACACACATACAAAAACTTTTATATGACATGCTTTTCTTTGAGGGCCGGTTAAAGGGTGTTTATTACCAAAAAGAGCCATTTAAATGCTGCTGGTCACTCCTACCAAGGCCAGGACCAGCAGTAATGAGGTTTGAAATAACAACCAGCTGCTGAACTGCTCAAGTACAGACAGCATGGGAAACTCACACTTGCCTGTTATCACTGTGATAAAGCCCAGCAATGCTGTAGTCTGTGAACTACACTAGGCCAGGCATACTGGGACATTTGTGCTTTTTTCTTATACAACCTACTAATAAATATAAAATAATAAATTACAACAAATTGGCTTATAATCATCAATGGGAACTAGCACTGGCATATCAACACTGGTGCAGCTCTTGCACTGCTCAATTTGAGGGTGTGCCACCTCACATCCCTGCAGTATCTTGTTTTTCTTTTGCTGTTTGATACTGGAGTGGTAAGGGGGAAGACTTTCAATATTTGCTTTTTACCTCATTTCCAGCTCCAGGCAGAAAAGTTTTGACTTTGATTGTCTTTCCAGGTGCAGGAAAAGGAGATTCCATCAGACTTCTCATAAATGGATAAACCAGGGCAGCAGATATCCCCCTCCTCCTTTCAACTTCATCCAGGATCTAATTCATTAGTGAGACATAAGAGAGAAAGAGACAGAGCATGTCAGCACCACATACACTGTTGAAGCGTCTCTTGACCCACATGTCTAAACACATGGCTCATCTAAGTCTAATTCTCCTCTGCCATGCATTTCTTCACTACCATCAAAGACACAGGATTGGATCATACTGTAAAAATTATACATTTTCTGGTTACAAAACAGCCTGCTTGTGAATGCTGTTACCACAATGGCAAGGAAGAATTAACAAATCCAGATAGGAGAAAAAAGACTCAGAATGAAAAAAGGGATCTATATTGTTGGCATTTTGCCCAAACAATGGGGTGAGCTGAAGGAGAGAAAGATGAAGACAAATCCCACAATCACAGGTGAGATCAGCATCATGTCTCAGTGGTACATCTTGGAATTTTTATTAAGGAGAAACACTTGTTTCTGCCCTGGGCATCCCTTCCATTTCAACTGAGATGGCTGGAAAAAGCCAAAGCAGCGCAAAAAGCAATACTGCCACACTATGATAGAGGTCTACCAGGAAAAAGCTCCTGAAAGAGTCCCAGAGTCAGTGGCTGTCATTGTCACAGTCTGTGCTGAGCTGGACAGCCAGAAGCAGCCTCATGAAGCGTGCCCAGCTGCTCACACTGGGTGCCTGCATTACAGTCATTTTCTGTTTGACATAGTGCAGAGCAGGCAAGCTAGTTTTGAAATAAGCAGGTAGAACTTCTTAGAGAGACGGCTATTATTTTCTTCTCTCTTTGGTCACATGGGCCAACATAAATTAGATCACAGCTAAGTTTTCCCACATATAGATAGACCATATAGATGATTAACCTAAAAAAGACAAGAAAGCAAATTTCAAAGCAGTTAGTGGTTTGACCTGAAATGGTGATCTTTTAACCACCACTCAAGAGCAAAAGGCCATACAAGAGTTAGTGGGTCTGAGCCAGGCAGTTTCTCTTGTTTCTCTTGGAAATTATTTTCACTGAAACAGAACATTTAAAGATATTTAAGCACAAGCTGATGACTTGCAACAATAGCTAGTGACACCAAATGCCAACAGAGGCATTTGCTAGTGCATAGTTTTCCTGTCCTCCCTGCAATACAGTGAAGGTCTAACTAAAGTAAAGCTGCCCCTATATACATAACTTGCAATCAAGTCCATGGAAGTGGCAAATAAACATAAATGAGGATAGGATTTTCATTCTTAATGTAATTTGCAGCATAACTATCCTCACCAAACAAAACCAGATGCCCAGATGGGAAGCAGTAATGAACCAGGGCTATGCTCCAGGTTCCTTGGTGCTCCTGCACCCTGTCAACACACAGTTGTAACATGCCCAGTAACCATCTCCTTTCCTGCAGTCACTGTTTGATGTTTTAGTTGCTGGAGCTGGGGGTCATGTGTGTGTCATATGCCTGCCCCAACAACCTTCACAACACAAATAAAAAGAAGCATTTAAACCAAATAAAAGTTGAACTGAGATTTCAAGAGATAAAACAGTTAAAAATGTCTGTTGAAACCATGACCAGATGAACTGCCTGGAAGTTAAGATATCTGCGGTTCTCAAGTCTGTCTTAGCAATAAGTATTACAGCAGTGAGTGAGCATAAAAGGCTTGTGGGAGATGAAAATAATGCAGAGTATCAGAAATAGGATGATAAACATTTTAAAACAGAGCAACGTTTTTGCTTTTCTGGTAAATAATATCCAAGATTTATATCTCATGGTCCTTCATCACTCCCATTTTACTGTAAAGACAACTATTCTTTGTTTTGACTAATTTGGCAAAGTGCACAACCATGAATTTTTTCCTCTCTTTCATGGGATTTATCACCTAAGGACAACTAAGGCTCCTCTTACCAGGCTGGAAAAAGAGACTGTCTCACTTTTCAAGAACTTCTGTCTCTGTCCACACTGCATCTGCCTTCAAAACCAACAGGGACACTAAGGCTCAAGTGCTTCCTCCTTCATTTAACAACTGTTTCCTCTGACCCCTCTCCAAACATGGTGCCTGAAGTATGTGCTGGGGAGCTGTGCTAAATCCAGCCTCAAGCTGGAGTCAGCCCCACATGCTGCCCCACGCAGTGTTCCTACCCTGGCACGGTGCCATCAGGAGGTGACCAGCGCCCTGCAGGACAGCACTGCTGTGGCCAGACCCCAGTGCAGATGGGACCCTTCTGTGGCCCAGCCCTCCACGAGCCCAGTAGTTGAAAAAGAGCACAGACGTGATCCAGCCCCATTCAGGACCCAATATGGAACTGGGCAGGAGCTTTCCTTCCTGTGCACACATCAAGGGTGTGCCTGCCACAGTGCCTGGGAACAGCCCCTGCTGAAGCCACTGAACCTGCCATCACCTGTCAGCCTTAGCTTCACTTTGGCTGGGTGATTAGATACTTTTTACCAAGACTGAACTGGAAAAGCAGTTTATTTGCAATTTTTGTGCAAGAATTTTCCTTGTCTGACCTTACACTTCAGCTGCAGTGATACTTGGCTGTAAGAAAAATACTTAAATTTTCTCTTTTTTTTTCCTTTTTTTTTTGCTCTTCTGAGATTTCCTTTGAAAAATAGCGCACTATCAAAATTAGATAAAAACATAACAGCAAACAAAGAGCCTCAGGAGATAAGCACAACTCTGGTGAGCTGTGTGATCCTCCCAGAACAATACATTCTGTTTCACTCACAGATATCTGTGTTTAGATACATATTATGTCTGAGAGACACTGTTATAAACATTTTATTTCAGAGCTCTATGAAAGATGTCAGAAGCAGAGCTGCAGTTAACTATTGCAACCCAATTTTTGTTCTTCACACAAGATCTGTGTTAAACAAAGTTTTATCTAGAAAAGCTTGAAACCTGCTTTGAAGATAACATTCTGTATGAATATTAGCTCATATGAATGATATAGATGCTATGATTTTTATTAACTTCAATGATTTACATGTTATTTCCAACTTTATTGCAATATAAATGAACAAGAAAAATCTGTGTAAGTTCTATGAGATTTCGCATACCTGAAGTGAAAACCTCTGGCAAATGAAAACATTATAAATTAAAATTTGGCCAATTAAAAGATTATCCATGCTTTCCTAGCCTCCTAGAATAAAGAAAAAGTGTCAATAGTGTTAAGTATATAGAATTCACATATCAAATAATCTTTTTTTCTTAAACTCATCATTCCACAGGGTATTGGAGTAAAAGTGGTACTGGCCCATCATTCAAACTGTGGATGCCAAGAATTACAGCTCTGCACAGAACGGCTGTAGAAAACAATGGAAATAACTTCAGGCAGCCAGATCATACAGACACCCAGATGTTTTCTGAATCAAGTTCTGCCTCAGTCACAGAAGTAATAAGATTTTTTGATGAACCCAACAATAGGGATGGAATATCCAAAGCAGCAACTGTAAAATAGTTATCTCCCATCAAAGGAAGAAATTCTTCCTGTCTGGTTCATCACTGCAGATGTGTCTCAGTAAACAATCAAATTAAAAAGCAATATTAAAAAAGTATCATCTTACCTTGGAAAATAAGTCGAAACACCCCAGCCGGCTGATGACACAGTAAACTTCAGGTAGGCGTGGGCCTTTTCCACTCGGCTGATAACAGCAAAAAGGAGATTGGAATTACATATTAATTTGGAGTCAAGGAAATACACTTCTCTCTCTGATCTCACAGTTGACTATCATGTGACACTTTTCACTATCTTTTTCTCCAACAAATAGCTGCTCTTGGAAAGGCATCATATTTCTTCCATAAGACAGGAAGCTAAAAAGTGTAAATAGTGTTTATCCTCCTTGGAAATCACAGTGTGTTGGAGCTGTATTTCAGTATCACTCTACCTTGTACCTATAAAAGCACATTGAACTAGGACTGTAACTCATGCCTGTGCTATCTCTGTCCTCTGCTCCTGATGCGGCACGAAGACTGGGGCCGCTCTGGGGCCATGTGGTAGAAGAGGAGAACTATGATACTGAGGGAGGTTATGATGGCTTTAGTCCCCCACTCACTCTGTAGTGTTCAAAGAAAGCTCAACATATAGAAGGAAAGCCCACAGTCCTAAACAAAGGCAAGCTGCATGAGTAAATCATTAACTTCCTCAGATTAAGATAAAGATGAAACTAAAGTAATTTAAACAGTGGCAAGTATGAATCAATGATGAACATCCCCCAAGCCCCCTCCCAAAAAAAAGCCTGTGAAGATCATTCTCTATAACCATCCTCTATGAGATACTTCCTAGGGAAGCAAATGGTATTTCCTCAGCATACTGGACTCTTCTACCCTACCTATACCACTGCAGGGAAGGCCCATCAGCATTGTGTGTGAAAGAAGGATACAGCCACTGGCTGGATTCAGCTTCTTTTATTGGAAAAGAAGTAGAATTAGGCCAATGTTTAGCACTTTAGAAAAAATACCTCCCCTGGCAAGGTCCTCAGGGCAGAGAGCTGGGCTGCTTGTGTACAGTGCATGATGGTAGCAGTGACATCCATGCATAGCAGCTTTCCACTGTATTTTTAATCAGCTGCTATGCAGTCTTCCAGTTTTGCATAGTTGCAACTGATTTTCACCAGATCAGCAGGCACATGCTTCCTAGGGGCTGTTATTTCAACAAGGCAGCTTGTTAACTTTAGACGAAGTCACATACAATATGATGCAAGATACAATGCAAGGAAGTCCTGGCACTGCCTTGTCCAGGAGCTACATCCATCATGGCACAGAACAGCTGCAGGTTCACTAGCAAATCCCATAACCACAGCAGCAAAAAGCTGAAAGTGGGTCTGAGACAATAGGAAAGGAGGCTGCCTACATCCTTGTGTCTTTATGTTTCTGTTACATGGAGTAAAAAGTGACAGAAGAACCACTTGGCACTATTCAGCCTGTTTGTGCAGCTGTACATTACTGATGTGCAGCAGTGACAGAACCATCTCCATCAATAACAACTCCATGATAGAACAGCTCAGTCACTGTTTCCATCAGCTTCTGCCCACTTGTACATTTAGCCAAAGTGGCTGATGATCTCCTGTGTATCAACACAGAAGTCCAGTGTATTTTTCTCTTTGAATCATCATTCGATTCTGCTGATACAGAGATTAACTTCCCTGCAGTGTGTTTGACATTCACATGCCAAAGAGATGACAATCAAGAGAAACTGAGGGGTAGTTGTGCTTTTTAAATCTGAATATTGCAATCTAGACTTGGACAGTGAGCAGGTGCCTGCCTGTTATAATGAAGACCACAAAAAATACCAAAGCTAAGTGAATACAGATGAGTCTATTTCTGGATCCAAACCTGCTCACTACACGTCACATCTCTGAAAAAGCAGAGCCTTTTTTTGTCCATATTAGGTATAAAATCCTTTCTAAAGACACTGAGTGATTATATCAAGCATGTGGGATTTTGGTTAAAATCATTGTGTCAAAACTGCAGGAATGCCGAAGCCATGCCAGGAGCCTTGGATAGCTCCCAACCAAGAGCTGTCTCACTGTGTGCCAGTAAAAACATCACATTCCTGGGTCATCTATAAGACCAGAAACAATAACTGCTTAGTGCTCACTCCAAGATTCTTCTTTATGAAATATCATTGCTTTCAAATGTCTTAAAGGCTACATGTCTGTGAGAGTTGGGATTGTTCTCTCCTTGTACTTACCGTATAAGACATCCTTTTCTATTATTTCAGAGACTTTTTCCTGCAAACAGCACAGCATCACAGATGCCTACACATCATCTATAAGAGGCAGAGCCATTCTGAGGGGCAGGATTTCTCAAATTTATCACGCTGGCAACCCTTCACATAACCTCCTATCTCAGCCATTAGTTTACACCTCAAAGACAGATCTAAAGCTCATTGTGCTTTAGTTTGCTTCTTTCTCAGAAAAAAACACAACATTGTATGGGGCATGTCACTTCTGCCTGGACTCATCTCTCTTTACTAAGGGAGAGTTGGGCACAGGGTCTGGCCAGCAGTACTCATTTAACCTCCTCTCTTCCAGAGAGCTCTCCTGAGCTGCAGTATGCTCTACAAGGTTATAAACTGCCTTGGAGTCATGTCCTCCATCCAAGGCTCAGTCTTGCACACAAAGAATAGGTCCAGGTCAGGAAAATGATGTGGTAAAATAGCACAGCTGAGAGGCACCTGACTAACACTGCCTTGAAGCACTGCACTCCTCCTGAAAGAAGAGAGATGTAGAGGATGATGTTTTGGTTTGGATTTGTTGTCAGTTTGTTTTCATGGACTCCAGGATATTTTCAGCCCTAGTCCAGTATCACGAATGAAAAAGCTAATGAGTTTCGATGATAAGGAGACAGTTTCCCAAAAGGATGAACATAAACTGACAAGAACTTGGCTAGAAAGTGGAGAAGCTGAGATCTACATCTGGACTGGTCCATGGGTGGCTTAGCACAATCTTTCTTATAGTGAGTTTAATCTGAATTTTAGTGACAAAAACCCACTGGAAAATCTACTTTGACAGGAGAAACAAGAGACTTTTGCTCCAACAACTAAGTCTGCCATTTTAATCTTTTAAATTACACCTCTCTGCCTGTGTGCTTGAAATCTAAGGGAGCCTTCAGAGATTCTCCCAGTCTGGCATAACACAGAGTCTCTTGCACCCTGCACATGCCTGCTATCCAAGCAAGGCAGATTGTCTGTGCAATGGGCATACTCACCAGCCATTCAGACACATAACTGAGGGGGTTGCGGCTTTTAAGATACTGAGGAGGCCGTGGGGTGGCAGGGAAGCTTCTGGTTTCACAGCCCCAGAAATAACTGGGGAATGCTAGCATGTTGCCATCAGAGGAACAAAGGCAGCTGGGACCAAACACAACATTTTTCCCTCCTGCACTTTTCCTCAGCTTCTTCCATCTCCTGAAGATGCGTGGAGAGAAACAGCAGCAAAACCAGAACTACCAAACAGTACGAAAGAGAAAGATGCACCACAATCCTACCTGCCATCTCCAAGAAGCAGGAATCTGAAAGTCTAGGACTGTGCTCCTTTCCCCCCAGAATGGGACAGGACATCTTGTCCAAGATCATTATTAGGAAAACCCCAGCAAGCCATAAGGGCTGCCCCAAGGCCAGGTGAAAAAGGACCATCATAAATGCACCAGAGCACCTAACTTGCACAGGGCGGTCAAAGGTGCTTGGAGAAAGGCAGAATGAAGGGAAGAAGGTAAGGAGAAAAGGTTTTCCAGTGAGCTCTTTTCAACCCCATAAACATTTTCCATCCCACAAAAGTTGCTTTCACAACTTCCCTTCTCCTGACCCCAGCAAATGCAGGATGAACTACTCCCACCTAACAGCTGGTTTTCATGTTTTAAGATACAGACTTCACATTAAGGCATATGCTCCTCCACTGACTCCTGGGGCTGGCTTGTCTTAGCCCACAAAAGGAGTGGAGAAGCAAATTTTTTATGTGAGAGGGAAGAGAGGGGTAGGATGAAACAGACCCATAAGGGTGCCCAAATCATCTTTGCTGCTGACATGTGCATTCTCTAGAAAAGCTGTTGCACAATTGCCTTGGAGGTATCAAGACGTAACTGGAAAACTTCATGCTATCTATGGAAGTGCAGATTGTCTGCTGTGGTACAAGAGGTTACATTCCATCCTAATCCTGTTCCAAAATGAACCAAAACAATATAAATACATTTAAAAGGGATACTGTACAAGATTTGTATTACAAACAAAACATAATTGTTACTGTATCCCTTGGGATACTTTTGGAAGAGTTTTAGCACACACCCCCCAGAAAAAAAGTTCTGGAAGAATCTGAAATCTGAAGGTAAAAAAGAAAAAGTGGAGCAGTTTGTTCACATTGCATGACGCCAAAGAGAACACGGCTGATAAGACACAATTGTTTCCTAAACAAAGGAATGTGCACACCAGACTGCTCAGAAGAGACAGATAGCCATCCTCACAGGATCAGGCTGGCTGGCCCATCCAGCCATGGAGCCTGCTGACAAGGCTGCCAAGTGCTCCAGAAGGTGTGAGACACCTCTCACTGGGTATTACAAGAGCCTTCACCAGGACAGCTGGGGAACATTTTCTGAGGAATTAGCCTCACAGCAGTTGGCTTGGCTTGAAGTGGAGCAGTTTATAAGAATTTTAGGGTTTTCTTATGGTTCTATATTACACAGTGTGGCCCTACCTTTCTCTTACATCATGTCTGCTAAAAATTGCATGTAGTTCCCAAATTATGGTTATTGCATTTATCAGAACTTGTAGGTCAGGGAGGAGATACTGTAGCCTCCTGGACATCAGAGCTGCCCTGACATAGGCTTCCAAAAACTGCTCAGGAAATCGGAGACCAAAATACAGTGTGCTTCTGGCATATAAAGAATGCCTGTGGGACTTACCTGCTCCTTGTTGTCTGTAAAAACTCTGTATTTGCATATATAAAATAGGAAAGTATGTACATGTCTGTAAACAGATACATCACACAGAGGAACACATCAGTGAGGCTGTTCCATCATGTTATGCTTCACTGTTAGCTTTGGGAGCAGCTGAACCCTGTGAAGAAGGCACTTCAGGTACCTCAATTCCACAGCTTCTCCCAGCAGAACAGAAAGAGTTTGCAGGATCCAAATACCAGTAGATCTCTGCTACTTTGCCATTTTGCCGGGTAGAAGAAATGCTGAGATATTTTCTCTGCAGCTTCCAAAATCCTCTTTCTTTCTAATACCTAGACTGTGCTAGTTTTGTTCTCAGAAGGCTCAGCAGAATTTGCCCCAGAAAGGGCACTGGTATCACTGCTTTCTTTGCTCTGGGTAGGGTGTACCAGTGAGATGAGACATGTCATCTTCCCTATGCCAGGTTTGGAATCCAGATTAAACATCCTGAATTAAGTGATCTCCCAGGGTGGCAGCAGCAGAGTCTGCTTCATAACTGCCTTTAGAATTATTAGGTAGATTTAGCAAGACAGTACTTACTTTCCCTTTTTAAGATTTTTGCCATCTTCTTGATTGATTTTTGCCATAGCCAATAGAGGATAAAAACAATGCTGTCTTAAAACACCACTATATAGAAGTGTGTACTATTTATTTAATTCTGTTCCTGGTATTTCCTACTATGCTAATGTATCTTTGGCACCATCTGAAAGTCAGTGTTCTACTTTTATACTGTCTTTAATGAAGGGTGAATTTCACTGAGCCTTATGTGAATAAAAAAAGCCTATGTTAATGCTTCACTGGCAAACTGGTTCAACTTTCCTGTGTAAAATCTTTTTTATTGTGGCTGATTATTTCAGTCTCTGCCTAGTCCAGGATCAACTATTTTGCCTTTCACAAATCTAAGCTCTGTGCATAATTAAAAACTTGCTAATATTCTCAGAAAGATAAAAGTCTTCAACCACCTTTACCTGGAAGAGTGAAAACATTCTCTAATTTATTTCTAGCCAAAATTTTTTGAGGTTTTGTTATTTTTTTCCAAATACACCTTATCATCCTCTTAAATGACAGCTCATAAAAAGTAACTGAATTGTACTGCTGCTCTACATCTTGTTATGCTTATTTACACCAGCAAGGATACTTCTAGATGCTTCCCTTGTTTATCCCTGAGTCATCCCCTGACCAGCCCCAGATTTACTGCAACACAAGCCTTCAGTGACATTTCCTGCCCACATATAAACTTTGTTGTGGCCCACTCTGATATAATGTGTTGTACAGAGTGAGTCTCTGATGCTACCTGTGGCAAATACCACCCCCAGAATTGATAAACAAATTTTCTGTTTTGTTAGTTTAAATGAAACGTCTTGCAAATAGAGGAACCACACACAGCAATACCTCCCAGACAGAGTATCTGCTGTCTGCACGACAAGGGGCTTTGCCATGGACAGAGAGCAGGGTAAGGGCAGGGTGAGGCACAGGCAGGATGGAGGGTGCTGTTCCGTGACAGTCAGTTTCTCTGTCAAGAAGACACTGAAAGCTACTGAAGGCAAGTATTCCCTGACTGAAAAGATGGGAAATCATGCCAGAAAGAGAAGAGAGGGGAGAGTGACAGTGTCCCTTTTTCTTAGAGTGGACCTATTTACAAAGTTCTTGTAGATATTAATTTTGCGCAGAGAGGAAGCCGAAGACTCCTGCAGTGTTCAATATCCCTCTAAGTTCTCCAACCAGCTGTAGGCCACTGTCATGTGAACAGTACAGGAGCCATGGCTCCCCACTCAGGCACTCACAAACAGCCCCAAACCTATCCAGGAGGTGACAAGCATAGGCCAGTGCAGGAACAACCAACTGCTTTATGCTTTGCTACCATCCAGTCAGGTCTGCAGAATGGACAGCAAAATCCCTGTTTGCACTGTGCTTTAGATGCCTTAGCACGTTTTGCAAGTCTTTGAGCAGTTTCCTCCCCTCTAACACACACATGCTGCCATGTTCTCAGTTTTTCAAGTGTCTGGTGATTTTCCAGACAATGAGACAAAACTGTTTGGTAGTTTGCCACGTCCCCACCTCACCAGTTGACCACTCATGGTCACAAGGACTGAAAAGGAACCTCAGAAACCAGACTTCCCACTGCTGGCACCAGCCTGTTGCATAGTCCTGAGCAAAGGGTGATGGGGGTGTGCTCTCCACCACTGCTGCCCTCCTACTCACCAGGGTGGCTTATTTACCTACAACACAGACCTGTTGCAGACTGATTAGGCAGTGCGGGCAGAGTCCTTTGGAGATGTAAGCAGCTGCCCAAGAGATAAACACTGCTCATAAATGTTTAGAAATACCAAGTTTACCTTTGTTTGCAGTGTTGTAGTATTTCTGATTCTGCTTGAAAGTAGGTAATAAAAAGAATTTAGAAAGTAAGTGCTTACACAAGAAACTTTCCACATTCTTAGGAATTTCCTACAAGCCTTGGAATCTATTTGGTCCAAACACCCATTACAAGTTCTTATTTTACTTGAGCTCCTAACATTTCCAAATTTCAGACTGAGAAAAACCTGTTTTCTTTTAAAGTCACGAGAGACACTTTCAAAGTTCAGAGTATAGTTATGAGCTACTTTTTAACAGAATTCTACATTTTCAGGTGAAGGTGATCTACTTACCAACAGCCTCCTGCAATAGCCAAACCGTCGGCTCCCATCTTCCCCAGTCAGCATGAAAGAGAAGGTCTCACTAGAAGAAAGCAAATTGCCCTGATCTTACTGTCAGAACTACAGCATAGCTGTAGCAGTTACAAGATAGATGACTTAGAAAGGGATATTGCCTTATCGAGTGAGAGATTCTACCCTCCAGCCCATTATTAGGACATACTCTGTGGAAAAACTCCATCAGCAGCAGAGCAAAAATATCTGCACAGCTGCAGACAACCTAGCTGTCTTATTAGAAGAGATGAATGCTGAATTCAGAAGGCAGACAAAAATCAGATTTCAGCAGTATTCAAATGTTCCTTTACATAGAACTTGTCTTTGGACTGTGTTTTGCTCTTAAAGAGAGAACCTTAGATTCTCTAAGAGTAGAGAAATAATTTTCTAATCCAGAAACAACACCAGTTTCCAAAATGCAGCTCACTTCATATCTCTGTCCAGGATAAGTACCATTTGTGACAGAGCAGTAAAACAACAGTTTAAGTCTGTAATTACAACACAGGTAAAGGGATGGGTCTGTGAATTTGTGGCTGGGCTGAGAAACATTCCTGACTGCTTTGCAAATTTCAAATGGCATTATATAAAACACTTCTTTGTGCTGGAATGCCAGGGTTTATATAATTTTAGCTGTATATGGGAGAGAGATCTTGTTTCACAAACATGGGTCCACAAAAGGGAAGAGCAGCAGAAGAGGAGACATGACATATAGGCAGGGCTGTGGGCTTCCCATAGCAATGTCACCCAGTTGTCTGCTTCTCCTTCTCAGTGTTTCCAATGATTCATTGTGCAAGTGCTTCCACATACTGACCAATACAGCCAAGGAACACAAACTACAACATGATTATGTTGTGTGTGACATAGGGAAGGCAATAAATTCCATACATATTTTTGGCTACAAGAATTCCTGCAGGTGAATGCTACTTCCTTATCATCATGGAAAGTCCTCTAAAACATACTCTGAACAGGTCTTCCTTCATTTATGTGCGACTCAGACCATGCATCCTAACAAGTCATGTCATATTCAAGCAGAATATGGGGAGACTCCACCTGGATTATTGCATCCAGGTCTGGGATCCTCAATACAATAAAGACATGGAGCCAACTGGAACAGGTCCACAGGAGAAACACAAAAAATTATCCAAGAGATGGAATACCTACAAGGACAGGCTGAGATATTGGGGTTGTTTAGTCTGCAGAGAGTTCCCAGGGACACTTTATTGTGGCCTTTCTGTACTTAAAAGGGGCTTCTAAGAAAGATGGGAACAAACCCATAGGGCCTGTAGTGATGGAAGGATGGATAGTGGTTTTAAACTGAATGCAGGTAGATTCAGACTAGACAAAAGGAAGAAATGTTTTACAATGAGGGTGTTAAAACACTGGAATAGATTGTCCAGAGAGACTGTAGATGTCCTGTCCCTGGAAATGTTCAAGGTCAGGCTGGACTGGGCTCTGAGCAACCTGATCTAGTTGAAGATGTCCCTAGTCATGGCAGAAAGGTTTGACTAGATTACCTTTAAAGGTCCCTTCCAATCCAAACCATTCCATTATTCTATCTTCTGCCTATCCTGTTACTTCTACACCTTTGGATCAACAGGTTCTGACATACTAATACAGGGAGAAAAAAATTACACATTTTTGAGGTTACTTTTCAATGAAAAAGTAAATGCAAGCCTGGCTCTCCCTTCCCTTGCATTCATTCATATCCAAGAGAAGAAAGACAGTGTTCCAGTGATGGTGCAGAGCTCAGCTCCAAAAAAAGTTGTCAGACAGCAATGTTTTGTGACAAATTAAGGGGTGTCCTGCAATGTTAAACAAGCATTCTGAGGTGAATGACTAGAGTAGGTGGGGGGCAGGGACCTGTCCTTTTTAATATACATTTTAAATACTTCTATTTATGCTTTTGAGTTGAGCACTCAGAGGAACCTTCCAGCCTCTTCCCCTCAGCCACACAGGCCTGTGAGGCAGGCAGAATAGGGAAGGAAAAGTGCACAGAACCTCAAAAGAAAGAAAAATTAAATACAGCCGCTTTATTATGAAGTGGCCAAGACTCAAGCTGCTGCTTCCTTAACTGGGCATCACCGAGGCTATGGCAGCTCCAGGTGCTTTTCGTCAGCACCATGGCAATTACCTGTTGTACTCAGAGACAGGGAGCCAGTCCTTGGCATCAGGGAAGCAGAACTGCGGGATAGCCTTGAGACGCTCCTCCGCCTCACGCATTTGCTTGGTTGGCCTTTCCAGCTGTGGGGGAGAAAAGTGAGGTTCAGTCAGTCCCTGTAGTCCTGGTGTCACAGCATCGCTCAGGAGACAGGGCTACTAGTGAGCTCTGAGAGCAAGGGCACATCAGATTGTTCTTTATTTGCGCTGGGCAGAGTGAGGCATGACTCCAGAACAGGTTTAGAGATGCTAACACAAAAGAAATAATCACTTATGGGTTTTTAATATTTTTTTAATTGCCCAAAACTCCCTCATTGCACAATGGCCACTTAAAGCACAGCCATAACTCAAATACCTTTCTGCTGCAAGAGCACAAGAGAAATGCCAGAGATCAGCAAAAATCTTTCCATTGCCTTCAGTGAGTTTTGGAGCAAATCCTAATATAACCAAGACGAGTTAAAAGCGCAATATTTAGAAACTGAATTTAAACATAGTCTTGAAAGCACTGACCATCAAGCCAAACTTTCCAGTCCTGGAAAAGATAAATTTGATAACAAAGAAAACTCTCAGTTACCTTCTCTATCCATTTACTTTGTAACAGATTGCTTTGGAACAATTCTGAAAGCTCCATTTAAAAATTAGTTTTGTATTCATTTTTCCACTTATTCACTTTACTGATCTTAGAATGCACTGTAGATAAGAGTTTTTCTTTTACCTTGGGAAACTGATAGGTCACTTCTGGGAGGTAAGTGTTTTTAGAGGGCTTCTTTTTCAATGACACTACCACAAAATACTCAAATAACTCCCGTTCCTGCCATTCAATCAGCTCCAGTTCCAGTGTTCGATAACTTGGAGCCCTCTTCAGCATTGACTGGATGTGTACAAGACGCTGCGTATGAGCTGGCATTTAAAAAGAAAAAAAAGGGGAGTAAAAAAAAGAGACAGATCATTACCTGAAACTGTAATATATATGTATAAGCCACAGCCATTCACAAAGGACTTACTACTTGCCAGAGTATTATTCCAAGCCTGTTCTCCTTTCAAAAGCAAACCTAGTTAGCAAACCTCCTGTACTCTCCCTCACTAATTGTACCCATAAATCAAGATTCTCTCCAAGTACTGAAGTGTTGCAACACTAAGTCACTGAAATAATTTGCAGTTCATAACTGTTACCCTGCCAAAGGTCTGTTTTCCCTTCACACATAAGACTAGATCATAAACCCTTATGTGGGTGTGCAAATCCACTGGGGCCTCAAGAGTGACACATCTCAGGCCTGATTTGGATCTGGCTTAGCTTGGTGAAAAACAGTTCTGTGCCCTGTCTCCATGTAGCACAGCTTTTTGCTATGAGCCACAGAAATGTGTTTTCTCTTCTACAGCACAGATGTAGTCCATGCAAGGCATGGAACAATCTCTGGGGAAGGGGGCAGGAAGGAAAGGAAAAATGTGCCTATTGCCTCTCATGAATTGTTTTGCTAGTGCTAATTCAACTGAGGGGCAATCTCAGATTTATGGTCATATTCAGGTCTCAAAGATATGCCTTCAAGTGACTTTTCACTGGACACCTATGGTGGACTAGTCAGTAACATCATTATCAGTTCTGGTAGACCAAAAAGTGAAAACAGCTCAGAAAACTGGTTTCCTGCATGCTCTTCCCCGTCTCTTCACACCAGGATCTCTGTGCAATGGCAAATGAGCTATCAGTAGCACACGTCAATCCCTTAAGGCTATATTCACTGTCTCTGCCCACAATTTGCAAAAGGCAGACTGTCCCTTGTGGTAGGAAAATAAGATGTCAAAAGCACTTGATCACATCCTTAAATAAATTGCCAGAAAGAAAGGCAAACCTTGATGACCAGCTGTCATATAACTGGTTCAACAGAAAAATTAAGAATTATTTTGTTAAAGCACGTGGGTCTTTGTTTGACTGCACAACTAGGGAAGCTAAATCCCAAGAAATAACCTGCCCTGGTCCTGCCTTGAGACAGTCCCACACTGCCAGCCAGTGCTTCACATCTGCAAGAGATGAAACTAAAGAGACTCCTCCACCAAATAGGGACCCAGTGAATCCTGTCATGCTTACACATGGCCACTGTGTCTTTGGCTGAGGATGCCCTGAAAGCATCAATGTAAATATAAGGTCACTCAGGAACAGGTGGTTAGGGAGACATCAGTATGAAGATCCTCTGTTCCACAGCAATGTGGGAGAAACCTCCCAGTTGCCAGTGAAATCAGAATATCCTCCCAACAACACAGGAGAGGCCTGGCCCTGCTTATCTTCTTTCACGGACTATAAGAACAAGAAATCCCTATATTTTTGGCAGAAAGGGAAACAGAACTGAAAGTGGTTTAGGGCTGGTACAGGTAGACAAAGGAGCAATGAACCTTTTTCCACACAACACTGTAAAATGTTGCATATTGCCTGTTTTGAGTATTCTTACCACCTCCTATCTGGAACAAATCTGTTTCCCTAAGAGAATGTTTTCCAGAAAGTTTTGCTGGATGAACAGTAAGCAGGTGACACCTGCAGTAGATAAGCACGGATGCTTGTCCCTTACCTTACAACAACAGCTCCACAATCTTGGGTTTTATTCCCCTCACTTACTAAAAACATGATGGGTTTTTAGTGATGAAATCTATTGTTGTTGCCTTCAACTTTTTTTATAGGTCTCTTTCTGTATCAGGACTCTTGAAAAGGAGAGACTAATTTACTGACCTGGCTCAGGCAGAGTTTGTGCAGGTGCTGTGCACTGATAAAGGAATTTCTACAATTTGGAGACTGCAGACTTATAAAAGAGTGTAAGAACCACTATGCTGGATCAGACCCAGGTTCCTGCCTTCAACGGTAGCTTGCAGTAAACACTGAAAGCAGCATATGAATAAGAAGAGAGCATCTTTATCCAATCTCATCCTTCTAACTCTGCACCCAGTAGTCAGTCTGGAATAGATCAGCATCTGTGAAGTGGCTAACAAAGCAAACCTATCAAAGGTCCTGTTCTTCATCATATGACACAGTTGCCAAATCCTTGTTAGATCCTCACAGCTCATTTTGTCCTTGCTTTCCATGTTCATGCTCCTGTGTTGGAACTTTGTGAACTCTGCAGTAATGGAGTTAGCATAGTTCAGGAAGCAAAATATAGACCATGGACAGGAAGAATGTGCAGTATCAGGAGAACATACATTGATAAGGTCTGTGATAGGATCTGACTAGAAGGTAACTGAAGGCTGATTGCTTACCTTTAAACCTGTCATCTGAATCACTCTCACTCTCGCTGTTCTCATCTGCAGAGCACATAGAGGGATCAGTTAATGCAAAACCAAAGCAAACAAACTCAGTTTACTGTGGTGAAACTGGAAAAAATCCTATTTCACATTTCTGAGCCTTGTGATCCACACATGCACTTCTCCTCAGTCTTAAAATACCTTGAAGTAAACAGTTTGAATGCCTCCTTAGATTGTGTTTTCCTTGGATTCAGTTTCAATTTTGCTTGAGAATAAGAGCTTCATTTTGATGAAAGTGCAAAATCCATTCTCCATTACAGCAACTGTTTGCACTGAATCCCCATCTATGCTAAGCTGCAAAAGTGACCATGACATTTAGAAAATGGATCTTAACCCTTTCACTTCTGTTTTCAGACTTTAATTTTTTGGGGGAAACAAACCCATTATGCAGCACTTCAGAAGTCAAAGTAAGCCTTATTAGCTTTGTCTGTCTGGGCAACATTTTCAATCATCAGAATTCAACAAACTGAATTATAATTAATGGGCAAAAGTAACCATATGACCAGATGTATTTCTGAGGGGTACTTGCATTAAAGATCCATTGTACTCTTACTACAAACGTGGCCTGAATTTCTTTTTGGACCCTGTTTTTCCAGAAGCAGTCTGAAGCGCAGTGTGAGTGCCAGGAAAAAGCATACAAGAATCACAAGGTCAAAACTGTGAATTTTGGACAAAACTTACAGATGCAAATGACTTGAAAAGTGAACTAAAGAAGAAGCTTGATAAGTCTAACTGATCATGGGATTAATAGGAGAGATAATACTGAGAATCTTACTTATTTTTATCTCATCCTATTCCTCTTGCAGTAAGTTATAGTTGCTCATAGAAAAAAATCTCTAAACAAAGTAGAGTTCAGGGGAGATGTGGAGAAAAGAAGGGAATCTGTTAATCCATTTAAGTGGATTCACTGTACCATGATACTTGTACCATACCTCGCAGAGATGCTGTCTCAATATTGGACATAGAAAGTTTCTTCAGTCGTTTTTTTCCTCTTTTTGCACTGTAGATGGAATTGATTCTTTGGACAAGCTGCAAAACAAGAAAATGAGGAATCAGTAAGATTAACCATTTTTCTGCCAGGATACTTTTAATTAAGCTATGCAAACAAAGATTTGACCATGGATGATATGCCAGCTGAATCCCCAAAGCCTTTAGCATTTCAAAGTGCATTTTTTTTGTCTCTCTTATTTTGAATCCCACTTGTTTGAATAACTTATTTCCAATCTCACTTCTTTGTCTATGAATATGTTTTTAAAAACAAGTAAACAGATCAGAACCTTAATCCCATTTTCAAAAATCCCATCAACATTTGCAATAAAAGCAGTAAGACTGAGGATTCAAAGGTAGCTGTTATCCAACTTTGCCAAACTCTCATGGACCTGAAGATCATATTCTCATTTTGAATACAAGAGTAAGGTATGTTAGCATCTCTCTGAACTGAGATTTTTAGAGTCTTCAAATAAACACAACGAGTTAGGTCTAACTTTTTAAAAGGTTTTACACATTCAGAGTGAACCAGTTGCTTTGAAAATCCGTGGAATCAGCTGAGTATCTGGCCCACACAGACTTCTCCTTCCCCCTTCCGACTCATCCTGTACTTACCTCACTTCAGAGATGCTGTACCTACTCTCTTCAATTTTTTCCTTATATACAAAAGTATTTTGAAGTTGGCTACTAGTGCTGTCTTTATCTGGTTCTACCATTAGCCAGAATTTTAAGTCCTGGTAATCATTGTGACTTTCCTTAGGGGAGGGCTAGTGCAGATAATAATTGTCTGCCAAAAAAAATCTGAGATGATGGAAAATATTAATGAGATAACATGTGTTTAGTGCCTTCAACAAGAGGTTGGGATTACTGAGAATTCATAACTAAAGAGATTATTCTAACTTCTGCAGAGTCATAAATATGTACCAATTAATCTTCATAACATCTATTGAGTCAGAAATAGTGTGGTTTATTCCTTAGCAGTTTTATTCATAGAACTATAATGCATTTTACAAAAGCTGTTTCACCTCAGCTTGCAGAGTGAGGTAAACTCAGTGAGAGAGAAAATAATTTGCTAAGATACAGTAGAAGGCCAGTAAACAGATCACTGACTGGAACAAAACCTCATGCAACCCCTACGACAGAGGAAGAGGGTCTGGCCCCGAACAGTTTGAAGTGTTAAAATCCTCACGTGTTCTCCCACTTGAAGCATTAGCGGGGATTTTGCCTCTACATGCTGACTGATCCCTGTGCAACCCACCAGCAAAGCTCAGCTGAACTTCCCTGCTCGAAGCCACACACCTGGCTCAGCCCACTGGGAGTCCTACAGCAGAACCAGCAGGATAAATCCTTGCCCAGCTCCTGCATGTGCACTAGCCCAGAAACTCCTGCAAGCAACCCAGGCATCAGGAACCAGGAGTGGGAGACCTTTGGGCATTTTTCACTCCTGCTGCTGTGCAGCTTGGAACTTTGTCTGCTTGAGCTACTTCATGAAAGGAAAAATGCCTGCACTATGCTGAGGAAAGCCCAGATGTTTAAAGGACTTGTGTATTGCTTTATGAACCATCACTGGGGATGGTACAAAAGTTTCACAGGTTTTAATTTTTCCCTCTAATAACTAACATTTTCTCAATAAAAAACCCCTGATATTCTCCAGCAATATGTCATTCTGGGAGTTAAAGGAATAAAAAAAACCCAGAAATTATCACAAGAATTATGACAAAACTGTGAACATTCAGATAATGAAAACATAATTTCACATAAGACGAATATCTGTCTCTTCAATAAAAAAAAACCTGGGTATAAAACTAACAGCCAGACTTTCAAAGTTTTACACAAAACTAAGTAGTGAGCTACTCTAAGTCACTATGTAACTTCCTCCATAGATGTATGCTCATTTGTGCAGTAAAACAATATATTCCAAGAAAGTAAATATATAGTAAATATTAAGGATGTAGGATTAATTTCCTCCTTAAACAGAATTTCTGACTAATTGATAGAAACATAAAAATGTCCCTCTAACCACAGTATTTATAGCCATGTGCTTTAAAATATGCTCTCTAATAAGAACAGGAAAGAGTTGTATACAGAGTAAAAATCTACTTTGTTCACAAGCCAAAATTAAATTTATTAGCAGTTCTCCCCCTCTCTCTTGCTATTGTACTAGAAAAAGTTTGTTGGCTTTTTTGGTTGTCACCTTGTGCCTTGAAGATTTTTTTACATTCCATTTTGAGTTGGAAAACTCCTTGAAAAATTAAGTTTTACTTCAAATCAATCAAGACAACATGATGGGATAGGTTGTGAGTAAATGCAGGGAAACACATCAGGCGAATAATGGTTATTTTCCTGGGACCAGAAAACAAATGATGGAGAAATAAACCACTTCAGATGCTGCTGCATGTTATAAATACTTTCTTGGCCATCATCCATTCAAAATCATAAAGTTATGTACACAATGCTCAGGTCCACAGAGCTTAAAGTAGAGTGTGGAAAGCAGAATTGCCTTGAAATCAACCCTGTGCAAAGACAGCCTTCAGATGTTTGCTCCTCTTGGACCAGGGCAGAGTTATCCACTTCAAAGAAAGGGATTTTCATAGTATGGCTGTATGTAAAAAAGGAGTTTCGCTTAGCTCCTGAGAGTTACTGTTTCTGTTTTGATCTAAATATTCCTTTAGGCTACAAAAAGATCTTTCAGTGATGGCTAAAGGCTGGATAGAACTTTGCAAGCTCTTGCAGACAGGTGACCAATGCTCACCATAAGCCTGATCACACTGCCAATACCTTTGGGATCCTCCTGGCCCGCCGTGTAGACAGCAGCTCGCTTGCAGTGCTCAGGCTGTCCTCATTGAGGCTGGAAGGGGAGGAGGGGATGCCAAGCTGAGCCAGCAGCAGCATGTCATCGTGGCTGTGCCGCTTGGGCAGCCGTGGTAAGCGATGGCTCTTCCTTTCTGACCAGTTCCCGATGCGCAGAGACTGGCTGCTGGGCTTCGAGGGCAGCTGCAGGAACAAGAACAGCTTGAGCTCTTCTCCTCCTCAGCAACACTTAGAGCAGGAGCAGCTGCCTGTGAGTGGTGGCTACACAAAGACATCATGCCAGGGGAGCCACTGCTCTGCAGGATATGTGTGAAGACAGGGTTTAAGATCACGATGAAGGGTCAGGGGTCAATATCTAAGACTTTAAAGTTCAAAGAAAACAACAGTAGTTTTGGCTCTGGTGCATTTCCCTGCACCCACATCACATGAACTCTATGAGCCTTAAAAATCTGACTAAAGGTTTTGCTGACATCAGGCCCCTAACCAAATGGGCTGGTCCATCTCTTTCACTTGCAGGTATGAAAAATCGAGAGCAATTACACAATTCAGTGTAATATTAATTCAATGTTATAGTAATAAAAAACATAGCAAATTCATGTTATTATATCCTAGAGAAAAAAAATGTAGAAAAATCAAGCTTGTTGAATTTTCATGGTGTTAAAAAGTTTTAAGGTCTGACAATGTGCAGAGATGCAGTTACAGTTTTGTCCTGCATTCTCAAAGAATTCCCTTTAAAACATGAAACTGTTACCATTGGAGAGGGGAAGGGGAAATCTCACTGACAGGATTAAGCACCAAGGAACATCTACTTTAAACTCTGGGTCTCTTTTGAAGCAGTTCCTTGAGAGGCTCTGCCCTCTCAGGAAGGTTAATCAGTAGGTTAGCAGGGCCAGGTCCCTCCCTTCTCCCAGACACAAACACTGTAAAAAAGCTTAATCAGCATGTCCAGGAAAAAGTATTATTATGTCAAATGTCTGTGAATTGGCATTTACTGATATTCTATCAGCAGTATTAAAAGTCCCATTTGTTGTACTTGGAGGTCTTACTGATTACACTGCCATATACCTGTGATTAAGCACAGGTGTTTCTCTGAGTGTGGGTTTAGCATCACAAATATGATGTCATCATAAATATTCTTTTTATATCTGATGACTTCAAAAACTGTAAATAACAAGTGAGAAAGAGGAAGATACAGTGGGATTCAAAATCAGTGTTTTCTGACGTCTCTGCTTAACACAGATTAGCATGCCAGGAAAATCTACAGCAGTCTAGACTAGACTTTAATGAAAGGAGTTCTTTTTGGATGATTATTGGAAGCCTGCTCACCTTCTGATCTCTTCCATCTTGTTTATCATCATCCATGACTGCAAAGTCATGGTGCTAATCCAGCTATGTTGCTACGATGGAAAAACTGGGTGATAAATCATTGCCAAAGCTATCATTCTTCAGGAAATTCAGACTTTTCTATTTCTGGTCATTTCTGGAGAATTACCCAGGCCCATAGCTGACCCGCTCTTAGTGCCTCTTCACTTCAAATATCAGCACAATGACAGCGCAGTTATGGCAGGACTGACTGCTGGCAGGGAACTCTCGGCAGCATTTCAAAAACAAGCTACCAGAATAAAGACAGCCCTGTTGCAAAGATACCACAGAGAGCACTTTTTTACTGAACAACTTCACAGAAGCTGTTTAAGTCTGTGTATTCTTTGGTCACCCTGTGTTAAACATAGAATACTGGACACTATCTTACTATGGACCTATATGGTTCCTACCCTAATGATCCACTCTCCTGGATCCTCTACATGCTACACAATTCCTGTTAACATGCACACAGACAGAAATAATTGTTACGCATTACATGTCTCTCACTGTGAGGTTGTCTTCATGACTGCAGTTTCTGTTTCTCCTTATTCTGCCTGATTACTACTTTCCACTCGTTCCTTTTCCAGTAGCTTTGCTAAAAAAGCATTCCTGTTTTACCAGGGATGTGCTAGGATGCACACTAAGAATCCTGGTTATACTTCTTTTGATTCTTGGACTGTGATGCTCGTGTGCATACAAGGTAAGTGGAAGAAAACGTATTCAGTTTCATTCTAGGTCTCTTCAGAAGAGAAAATGTCAATTGTTGTGATGTTTTGTTTGACTTCAAATTTTCTACTGATTCGGTGCACAATGAAGTTCCTTTAAATGGGGTTTTGAATCTCAAAATTAAGTATGTGATGAGATTTATGTTTTTCTTATGAACACAATGATTCCATAACAACAAAGCAACCTGGCATTTCACAGTGTTCACAAAAAAAGAAACAAACCAGACTTGCTTTGGAAAATTCACCACAAAATGGAAAGTCTGCAGAGCTTCTTATCTTTCATTTTATGCTGTAAACGCAACTTATACAACCTTGTTAAATGCAGACACTCAGGTTTTTCTGATTATTTTGTTATTCATTTATTTATTGAGGGGACATACTTGGCATTCTCTATTTTACAATAAAACATGCCACACTACGAACTTCACATGAGCAAAGTCACAACAGGCCTTGCAGAGCAACACATGGGCAAAATTAGCAGCTGAAGTTTCCTCTCCTGCCCCTGCTTAGAAGTGCAGCAGTAAATGCAGAGGCAATTCACTAAGAGGTGCAGCCATACAAATAATTTAGGTCCAGATTCAAGTCCACAACCAACCGGTGGAAGGATACTGCTTAAAATCTTAGGGCCACAGCCAGCACAAAGAGCCATCAGCCCCTGCAGCCCTGGGAAGCCGAGCTACAGCTGCCAAGAGCATTCCCAGCACCGACTCATGCACTTGGTCACACTCTTTTTCCAGATACCCTTTATCATCCAGTACAGCTGCTCTTCCTCCTATGCCACTACTGATTTCCTTTCAAAAGCTTTAATTAAGCTTCAAGCACAGAAAGACAGGCTGTTACCTGGGGAGGTGCTGTGTATTTCCTGTTCTGTGGCGTCCACATCCTGTGCAAAGAGTCCAGGGAATTCTCGGAGAGCTGATGGGATTTTCGGCCCGCGTGACGGCCCTTCAGCTCCACATCCTCGTACGGGTTTTCCTTGGGTGACTCGCCTTCACGTTTGGGTTGGTTTTTTTAAGGAAAGAAAAACAGACAGGAATGTAAAATTAGAAAAAATAAAAAAAAAAATCATGTGAACCAAGTGAAAGGCTTTTAGAAAAGCTCCTCAGCTTTCAGCATGACTCATCCCTCTAGCTGCAGCTGGAAGTATTTGGAAGAGAACTTGGCTATGGGGTCGCAAGTTTCTTTGGATTTTTTTTTTTTACTGCCTTCTTTTTTTTTTCTTGAATAAAATGCGAAGATTTCACAAGATGTGCTTCTGAGCATCTGCAGCTGTGGAAAATTTATTGATACATAAAAGCTAAGGCACTTAACTACTTTAAAGTGTATCAGTAGATTTTATAAATCTGTAACAGCCACTCAGAGGGTGAAATGAAGACCAGTAAATAACCATTCTCAACATACCACCCTTACACACAATAAGACAGCTCTTACTTGATGCTACCTTCATTTTTCTCTTCTCCTGAGGGAAGGCAAAGAAAGAATAAACACTTCAGCTCAGCAGTGCCAAGAGAGAAGATTGAAAATGTAAAAGGGGGAGAATTTCTGTCCCAGCCACTCTGCACCTTCAAAGTGTTCTTTAAAAAGCGTATCATGTTTTCAAATTAGGCAGCTATTCACTTCAAGTTATGTAAAATTCCTATCTCCTGGAAGGAAATTCATCCTTCTAGTAATGTATAGAGGCTTGAATAGTTAATCATTAAGTATGACATAAATGAAAAGTACATCAAAAAGCAATCTTTGAATTTCAAGCATTTGAAAATCAGAACAAAAATTTAATCTAGATTTAAGGGAGATCCAATACCTACCATCTCACAGCTCCTGAATTTAGCAAACCTGTCACTAAACGAAGTAGAATGAAGATGAATGACTGCCATCAATAAAATTATCATTTTGTATCCTTTTTTTCAGACACATGAAAATCCACAGTTGATTTAGAACTTCAGGTTTATCAAACAAAGGGTCCTTCCTGTTTTCCAACCATCTTAAGCAGAATATCATCTCCAAAAAACGAAACCCACTCAAATTCAAGACTTGAATTTACAGAAACTTGAAATGTACAGGAAGTTCAAAGCTTCTAAACCAACTTGCTTTTGGTTGTGTATCTAAAGATAACTCTGTATCTACATTATCATATATTAAACCCTCATTTTTTTAATACAATATATATTGAAATACAAGCTACATAATATAAGAAATTCAGCTTTTACTACATACTGGGTCAATTAAGAATTGAGGACAGAAAGCTGCAGCATGGTTTATTATTTCCACTGTTACAAAAAATATTCACAGCATTTAAAGGGATGACAGGTGAGTCATAGGTGTTTTCAGTGAGAGCAAGGCTGGGGTCAACACTCAGTCCATGTGACTGCCAGCTATTCTGTTCTAGACAGAATATTACATTTCCTTATTGAACAAAAGAAAATAAAAGTAGTTTGAGCTTTGTACTTTATTGTTGATCCTGGAAGCATGAGACTGCTTGATTCATCAATTATCACTGCAAGAACTTTTGCTGAACAAGTTCACATATTCACAATACAAATAAAAATACAGTTTTGCTTCAGAAGTGCATCCTAATAAGATTTCTAGTCAAATATAAGCACAACAGTGAATGTTTTAGCTTTGTTTTCATTAGAAGCCTGAATCACTACTGCTCTTGAAGAATGTTTGAAGTGGCAATCACAGCTTATTATTTTATGGAGAGGGAATCTGATTCCAGAGGCTGCACTATCATCATAGCCAATTCACATGCCACATGGAGAAAACACTTTCAGGTGCATGGGGTAAAAAAGGAAGACCTTTTGATGAATGCAATGAATAGGATAAATCTTAAACAACAAATACTCCTTAAAAAAAAAAAAAGGAAAGCTACAAATGTCCTGGGAGGGCTATGGAATTGATCGATTCCTTCTGCGGGAAATAAAATAGATAGTGCACACTGATTCTGTTATTTATAAACTCTAGAGTTGATAATCATAACAATATAAATAGTCAAATTTGCTACTCACAGCTAATTGGGCTGTATAGCATAATAAAATTTCTTGTAAGCCCAAGTCAAGTATAGGTCAAGCAAGCATTTTGGAATGGATTAACAGATTTCAAAATATCCAGCTACATAAGACAGTGCTCAAACATGCACTTCCTTGTGAAAACAAATGTTATTTTACTAGTCTGCAGAGTATCCAAACTTCTGAGAAGAAAGAAGCCCATCAGTGAAAAGAAAACTTTTTTACAATGTAAAGCATTTATAAATTTTAGAGGGATTCCCTTTCAAGACACAATGTAAAACAGAATTGCTTGAACCCAGTGAAATGCAACGTAACTAATGCTGACCTGAAAAATGAAATACAGCAATGGGCCCAGAGAAGTCTTGGACGAGAGAAGAGGGAGGAGCAAGGAACTATGAGCAGAGGCTGCTTTTCTGAGTCAGATTCTCTACCAAAAGAGATCTTGGGCCAAATTCCTCTTCAGTGTAATGTGAAGGTCAGAGACAACACCACAGGGATTTTAACTCTTTCCCCTGGAGCTGTGAGAGCTTCTCCAGCAACTGGTTTGCTGTTCAAGAAGCCTTGTTTCTATTATTTTTCTTATTTGCTTAAAAGCAAAATTATTTCTGGGTGTTTGTGGGGTTTTTTTCACTTGAAATAATGCCTTGAGACCAAATACACCTCACCATTTTTTCACCTTTTTTTTTTTAAAGAATAAACTCCTTCTATACTAAATCTTTAATAATGAAAAGAGCCCAATCAATCAGAAACAACCTGGGTTTGCTGACTTGACATTTGACTGAAGTATTTGGTTCAAGCAGTGAACTAGAAGAGAGTTTATTTGTATATGTCTTCTGCTTTGATCTCTACATTTCTCCTCAACACTACCACTTCTGTAGTCCCAAAACCCAGGCAGGGAATGTTTGCAAGCTGCAGTGCTTTGGCTTTCATTTGGATTTGCTAAAAAAGGAAAACATATTTACAATGAAAGAGCAAGGAAACATCTTTGTTCCTGCCATATGGATGTCTCTATTAGAAGCCAAAAGGAGAAACATTATGCAGTATAGAGACCAGGCTATTCTTAACGAGGCTGATCCAACAGCCACACATGACAACAGCAGATTATCACTGACTTCAAAGGAGGTTGAATCAGACTCTCAGAATGCATATGGTAACTAACAGTAAGTCTGGAAAATACTGTCTCTAATCACCAACCCTACTCCCAGATCAGTTCCCTTTATAAGCATTTTTTTCAAGTTTCCCATTCTCTCAAATTCTACGTACCAAACTGCTGAGTTAACATGAGGCATTTATCTACACAACATTTATCTTCAGAAGATCTCACAGACAATTTAATGAGTAGCCCATCGTGGAAAGAAAAAGAAAGGAAAAATAAAAAGGGTAAAATAACCACTGATATTTTAAAAAGTCCTGAGGAATGCAGTGCCTTGAGCTTAAGCATCAATGAATTTCCTCCAGGGGTTGCAGTTCTTCACTGTCAGCCCCACTGAGTCCTGAGGCAGCACACAATGCTCCTCTACTCAGCCTCTCACACGTGGCAAATGGGAAGCAGAGGCAGACTCAGCAAGCCTGTCTCATGCTGAGAAAGGAGTGAAATATAAAGCTGAGGGGAGAAAAAATAAAGCAGCAGGAAAACACTTGTCTATAAATGGCAGAAAGCAGGGAAATACATCATTTCTTTCTAGACGGGAGAAACAATTATCAGAGGAATTAAGTGATTCACCAAGTGCTGATTATAACTCCAGCCTTTTGCGCTGCCAGGAAGTGAGAAGCAGCAAACAGGTATCAGCAAGGGAAAAGGCTCATCAACTTGTTTTAACTTGGGTGCCTAAACTGGGAGCCATTTTTCACAGAGGAGATACTGAATCCAAAGGACGATGCTGAGTGCCCAAGCAACAAACCTACCAACCTTTTCTTCAGGCCACATAGAAAGCCTAGACTCCTGAGTTGCATGGCCAAGTTAGACAGAGTTATCACCTCACAAATGACAAAATGTGTAGTTCCTGCATAATAGAGCATGTGCAGAAAATATAGGGCAATTAATGTATTTTACAATATAATAAACTGGGAGATGAAGACTTCAGCTGATATCCAAAGAGGAAATTGGGGGAAAGCAGCACATACTGCTCCAAAGGCAAGGGGCTGGAAATAGTGGCAATAAATGGGCAGGAAGAGAGGCCCAGATAAACAGAATTAGGACGGAATAATAGACAAGTAGAAACACCCAAGCGAGCAGCCTATAAGAACCTCTGGTGCTTGTGACAACCTTTTACATTGTTTCTGTAACAACTGACACAAGATGTCACATCAACTCCTTTCCACACACAATCCCTCTGATGGCACCTACAAATCCTTGAACTACCTTTTCTGCCCTCTGCCCATGACCTCTGTTCAGTTGTGCATAAAGCCCAACTCATCCAGATCATGCACATTTGGTGCACTCAAACTCTTGCAGCGGATTAAAATAAAATACCACCGGGCGAGGAAGAAGCAAGCAGAGAAGGGTGAATGGGGAATTCTGCTTTTGTTACTGAAGAGGAAGGAATGGGAGTGAACCTTTGAGTGCAAGCACTGTGTAAGGGAACAGCAAAGCACCATGCAGACTTACGGCTCTCTGGCATGTCTGGGCACTAAGTCCAAGGAATTGCCCAGTGGTGAGAATCCATTTGTGCCCATTGCAGTGTGTGTGCATTGCTCATTTGTTTTAGTCGTTAAATTACACAAACACAGATTCGCACCACCAGTGCTGGAAGAAAATTGAGCCACTGGGATGTTTACGAGCATGTTCAGATCAAATGGATGAAAACCACAAAATCTCCATACTCTCATAAAGTATCTGGCGCTTAGCTCTTTAGTACATAGATGAGCTCTTTCAACATCAGAGAAGTTGCAACTGTGCATCTCAGCTGAGGAATTTACCCCAGCAATCTGCAGAAGAGGAACTATTTCAATATCAAATTACAGCTAAAACACATTATAGCTGCTTTGAAAAGCTATTGCTGAACAGCACTAAGTTACAGACCATAACCTGCTTATAGTCCTACTGCCCAATGTATCAGCTCAGTACCAGGATCTCAGAAAAGTAGTAGAGCGTCTGCAACATGGGAAGTGACAAGTCTACCTTTTGAGCCCTGGTGCATGGATTTTGTAGCCAACAGCCTGTGCTTTCTGAACTTCTCCAGTTCTGCTTTGGCTTGCAATAAGCAGAAAAAACATTGCAGATCCTTTCAGCTCCGTGCTGTCTCTGCAGGGACTGCAAGACCTTAGGACTGTAATCATAATGAAGCATGGGGGAACAGAATTAGCATGGCAGATAAATGAACAAGAAATTTCACCCCCATAAATCACCCATTTACCACTCATTCCAAAGTCATGTGCACAAAAACATCTGATGAGCAACTGTTAGCACAGCACAGCATCAGCATGCCTAAACTGCCTGCACTTCAGAGATTTAACCCTGCTGACTTCAACAGCCTCTGAATTTAAAGTAGGATTTGGGAGAGCAGTCTCATGGCTATTTTCTTGTGTTTTACTAGCTTGCAGCATTCACTAGAAAACCAGGCAATAAAGCCAACAGATACTGTCAACTAGAAAACTAGGCAATACAGCTGACAGAGGCTCTCACAAGAGGCTGTAGTGGATGGTATAATGATGAGACAGACTCCACAGAGAAAACTGAGATCTAAATAGAGCATGAGATGATTATTAAAAATAACTGGAATCCATATATCCCAATGTAACAACAAAGCAGCAGACTGATTGTCAACAGGATCAGCTAAAGTATTTGGCTTTTCTTTGACAGGCCCATATGGATGCTGTTTGATTTAATGTGCTCTGGCTGCCATTACTCTACAGTGTCTATTATTAAATTTGCCACTATTACATTTTCAAAAATATTATGTGCTTTTTACACTGTGACAAGCAGACTGTGGGTGCAGAAGAAGACAGGAACATACAATTCCCTGATCACTGCCTGTACCATCATTTCGTATCAATCCTAGCTCTGTCTTTCACTAACAGCTGTCCAGAGACCTGCTGGAAAGGGTCTGACTGAAACCCCAAAAGGTTTTCGGAGAAGCAACTAGCACAGCACTGCTGGCAAAGTTGTAATCTCTCCCAAGCTTGCTTCAGCTTCACAGCAGCTCAATTTCAGTTTCTCCTCAATTTGTATAACCATTTCGATGTGAGATGATAATATGTCAGACCATAATGTGCTACAAAAGTATGGCAGGCAATAATGTGGCATGTGAAGATGGGATTTTATTTGAACGAACAGCTTGTTGTCTTTCTAACCTTTTCCCACATTTTCTGGAAAAACTTTGCAAACGTTTTAATTTGAAATAAATGTCAAGCTGGAGCATCTTCCACCTGGACCTCAGTCATCATTTCTGCAGCTCTTGTCACACAGCATGAAGGATTCAGTAAAATAGCTAAATAGTCCCATTTTGTTACATGACATTCACTACATCAAATTTGCACAAGAATTCAAACAAACTAAGTGATTTAGGAGAGATAAGGTGCCTTACCACCAGAGATAAAGGGAGTGACATGCTGTTCTGGATTCCACAGGGAAGGTTAAGCCAGTCCCTCCACACTGAGGATCTTGCTTGTAGGTCCACATCTGCCTATTTTAACTGCTCAGGTACTCACCTGGGTTAGGCTGCCTAACACTCCACTTAATAATGCTGATTTGAGACATACTGCTCTATCTCTTGTGAGTTATGACTTACTGGAAATCACTTAGAGACCCAGACTCCTCTGTTCTCAGCTCTCTGGAAGGGATTGTATTTGCCCAGGTCCAACAAAAATCTGACCCTCAGTAATTTCAACAAGAAATGGCTACACCAAAAGAAGGACATTTTGCTTCCTGAGTACCTGAAACCTATACAGAAGATATATATGATTTTATTATGAAGATATGATTTTACTCAAAACCAAACCAAACCAACAAACAAACAAAGAACTCCCAAACATTTCTAGGTTTTATGATTATTTATTTTTCTCTTAACTCTCTGATTGTGAAGAAAGCTCATGCAAACCCAGAACTAGTTGTCCTGTTTTAGTAAGTAGAAGTAAACAAGGAGATGATTCTCCCAAACTGAATTGATACTCAAACTGAGAGATGAAAACACTTAAATAATTGTGTATAACTACAGTTTCAGTTTTAAGTCACCTTTGGTGTCAATTGCAACAAAATTCAGTTATACTATATACCCATACAGAAACACAGTGATTAAGTTGCTATTTTCAGTCTACCTTCTCAAGGTGCAAAAAAATCTTTCTAGAGAAGCATCCAGCTATTGAAAGGGCTCAAAATCTCCTAACCATGACACTAAACAGGTCCAGAGAGCAGAAAGGTGCATAAGAACCCCTCCTCAAGAGAGCCAGCTACCACCCAGGACAGCAAATTGCAGGACACTCCCAAAAGGAACCCATCAGCAAGATCCCATTCTAAAATTCATCCTGCTTTTAGAGATTCCATAGCAGTGTTTCTGAGACATTGCTTTACTTTCTAGATTGCTTCAGCTCTAGCTGCCAAAGCAGATAGGGTAGCTGTCAGCAGATGCTTCTCCTTCAACTGCCTCAGTTCTTCTGTTTGCCTCCTTTTCTCGCTCTCCCCGCTCCACACAGATTTCCCACACAATTTAACTTTTATTTAAAGTCAGCCTGACATAATCTGATTCAGCTGACTGAAAGCTTCACAGAATCCTGAAGAGTGTTCTGACTGACTTAATCAATTACTTCTCAACAGACATTAACACAACCCAAGATAGGTCTGAACACAAACTCTGCCACCATACATTTATTTCTGAGTTGGTAAGAAATCTGTATCCCCATCAAGAATGTGTGACTGACACTATCCTTGTCAATGGACTACAGAGAAACTGTGATGTGGAGATAGGGAGAAATGAGGAGAAGATGGAACTGAGTTCCAAGGCAAGCTTTCAAGCTGGTCTCTATCACCACGGACAGTGTAAAACCACCAGATCCAAAGGGCCGAGTTCTTTTAGAACTTAACTGTTGAATCCCAGCTTTAAAATAAAAACATTTCAGTTTTTATCTTTGCATAATAACCATGGCATTGCCCAGAAGAACAATTTTTTCCCAGGAATTTGTGCCAGTTCCCTGAACCATATGCTTTTGACTATCCTTCTCTTGTCTGGGTTATCTGTGCCTCTGTAACAGCCAATCCATCCGCCCAAGTCCACATTCCAGCTGTTCAAGTCTCCTTGAAAAGAGCATTTCCTCAGACAGTAGGTATTTGATGGACTTCATCCTCCACAGTATATCCTACAATGTCAGTTGAAAATACACCTGCATTTAATGACCAAAGGAGCCCCATGCTGCTGACTGTAGAGGAGAGTCACATGTCTAGTGGTCTACACATCACTCGGACCTTCCAGCAAGCAGCTCAAGCAAGTTTTGGCACCCAACACCTATCATGCCTTTGGCACACCACCTAAAGAGCACTCAAAAGAGCTCCTGGGACTCTAAAAGAGGTTAATATATGAGCGCTGTCTTTCATGTTAATTAACAGAGTATAAGAGCTTTTTTTGACCATTGCAATTTAGTGAGCAGGCACCAGTCTTGCACACGAGCCAGTCAGAATAGAAATCTTACTGGGGCAAGGCCTCTGTGCATTGCATGTTTCTTAACTAAACTCACTTTTACACAAACTGTTCTTATTGCACCAGTAAGCAACTACATTCATCAGAGGACAAATAATCTGACACTCACAGATCTGGGCTATGTTCTGAATAGGCCACTTATGACTTCAAAAATAGCAGAGGCAAGAAACCCTGTTAGACACAAATCTTCATGGAAGAAAAGTATTTTAATCACTTTCATTCTTCTGGGGGGAAAAAAACGTGTTAAGTGAGGGCCAGGCAGCTCTAAAAGCAAATGGCTCTTGCCTGGGCAGGGCAAATGGAGCTGTGTGACATTAAATTAAATATTCTTAATCTGTGATACAACACACAGAGCCCAGCTGAGCAGTGGGTTTCCTACACATCTCTGTAGTATCCTCTTGGAGGAAATCTCCACCTGTTCTACTGCATCCAGCACTCTGAGAAGCTGGAGAGTAAGAAGACTTGCTTTTTCAAAGCTTTTGTCCAATACATTTAATATCTAAATTGAGTCAATTTCTCTCACAAACTATAATTGACCCAGCTTTACTAGATTTTCTAAAATTAAACTTATGCCCTTAACCTTGATTTCACTTTATTCGTTTTGTAACAACCATAACAAGTGCTTTCTTCTAGATGTCAGGTGAAAAATGCCCCAGAGACACAAGACCTTAAATAACAGTATTAAACATCTCAACTGCATTTTAGGAGAACAGACTGGAAAACTAAAACCGTATGGTACATATGACAGGAAATGCTGTTGTCCACAAACACAGCAGAAGCAACCATCTCAGACATCTCTTAATACTGCGACAGTTTCTTGAATTCACACAAAGCCAAGCATGGTTTCCCCAACCGGATTCATAAAGCCACATCAATTTTGTTCTGATTAAAGGCTCATTCAAAACCACAAGAAGCAAAACAATGTTAAGTTTACTATGACTGCCACATTCCTGTGAGTGCTAGTACAGAAGATGAATGAAGTCCGCATGGTTCCTTGCACATGGAATACAGCTCTGATTTATACTAGCAATGTGCACCCCTTTATACAACTGCTGCTTGATTAATGCAGAATGGATCATTATGTTCCAATCCAATACCTGTCTTGAACTTAACACGAAGGTATTTCATCTATTAAAGTCTACAATAATTTTACAAAATTAAAGAAAGTATCTGGTTCATGATGTCACTGGATTTCAAAACACAATCATTTTTTGTTTCAATATACGTTAAAGCTTCTTTAAAAAAAAAAAGTCAGCTCTCAAAATAAGATAAACTGACCACAGCAGTTCATTGTTGCCCTGGTCATTAAAGATGGAAACAATGCAAGGGCACTGGGAGAGAGACAAAGGTTTAGTGTGCATACCCATCACATGAGGAAGCCATGTAGTAACCAAAAAACCAGTGACTCCACTCCTAGCAATTATGTGCTTAGAAGCTTCACCAGTCTGTTAGAGCACTCAGTACCCCACACACAGTAACTTGAAACATGCTTTTCAGAAAATATCCTCTAACAGATAATTCACAGCTTATCCACAGCCCTGCTGTGCTTTCCAGTCAGGGAGGGATGTCCTGCTGAGGGACAGCAGACAAGGGGACATGGTGACAGACAGGAGAGCTGGGCTTCTGTGTGGCAGGACTTCAGCAAACTGAAGGAATAGCTTGTGAACTTGAGGAGGTTTAGGAAAGACGAATCCAGTCCCATACAGGGATCAGAATAGCCTCACAACAGGGCAAGCCAGGGCAAGGAAGGCCAACCACAACTTGGTCTGTACCAGCAAGTCATGGAAAGTGGTAATTGCCTCGTATTTGTCCCTTGCAAGGCCACACCTGGAGACCAGAGAGACATCAATAGACTGAAGATAGGCTAGAGCAAGGCTATTAAGATAGTTGGGAGCTGGAGTGCATGACATGAAGAGAAGAGGCTGAGAGAACTGGGACTGTTTAGCCTAGAAAAGTCTGGGGATAACCCAGCTGCTGTCTGCCACTACCTGGAATGGAAAAGGTGGCACCAGACACTTCTGGGAGGTAAAAGGACAAAGGACAATAGTCACAAATAGCAACAAAGAGAACGTAGACTGGATAGAAAGAAAAATTTATTCACAATAAATTCAAGAAAAAATTCTTCACAGTGGAGGGTAAGCAGTGTAGCAGGCTGCAGAGAGGCAGTGAAACCATCCTTCTATGGTATTTGGAAAACTTGACCAGATGTAGTCCAAAGCAACCTGACTTAATGTTGAAACAACTAACCCTGCTTTGAGTAGAGACTGGACCAGCTGACTCCAGAGTCCCTTCAAACCTGAATTTTATGATTCTGTCTCACAGTGTTTAGAACATTACTCAAGATTCACAACTTTCTTTTCTTGTATCTTAGCATTCACTAGCATTAAAAATTTTAATTCTAAGGGGAAATGACCCACTTTACTAAGTTTATTACTAGGGCAACCATGTTTTACTACCTGCAAGCTTTTAGGGAGACAGGAGATTCAACAAGGTATAGAAAAAAGACCTACCACCATCTCTAGAACAACTATTTGCAAGGAAAACCTGAAGCACAGTGACAAGTCCTTTGTAGCTTTGAAGCAGATGTAGATCTATAAAATAAACTCACTCTTACAGACACGTGGTTTGCATGAGTACAAAAGTGCTACTTAGAGACTGGGATCTAGCACTACTGGTATAAATTATGCAGATGTAATACACAAAACTACGATCATTTCTTTAAAGCTTGAGATCAAACCACTTTGGCTTGTCTTTAATCATGCTTGACAGTTTATAAGAATTATACTGATTTGGTATTCCCCCTGCACTGCCCGTATTGAATGAAGTGCTTGAGAAGAGGTTGTTAAAAAGCAGTACAAAACAATGAAGTTCTGTGTTTGTCCACAGATCTGAAATTTTGCATTCTTTTCCCACTGCCCTGCCAAAATGCCCAAATTATTGTCTGTAGGGAGCTGCTTTATAGTTCTCATGAGCTGGAAGAGCCCATTATGATTTTGTTTTACTGAACCCAAGATTTGGTCTCATTTGAAGAAAGCTTCTTACCGGTCCTGCACATTTAATTTTGAGATTTAACAAAGCAGAGCAAGGAAAAGAAGTGTTACCACCCAACATCTGGCAGCACACTGACAAATCCTGAGAAAATATGAGCACTGTAGCTAAGACACAGTACATTTTCAAGTGTGAATTGAGTGGTGGTCTGTCATGGGAAAGGCTAATGATAATATAAAGATGCTTTCCACAGAGAAAAACTTTTCAGTATCCAGAAAGCTCCCATTTTTACTAACAGACACTGAGAAGGAGCATTTTCTTCTGTTCTGAAAGGATTTCTTCGAATGGCATAGAGGAACACTACAGCTGAAAATGGAAAGAGTAAATTCCTATTTTCACTGAGGATGACAAGCCAGAGACAAAATTTGGGTATGACAAAGAGCCTCAGGCTGCAATTTGTGGCCATTGTTCTTTCCTGTATCAACTGATAAGGGCAAGAGGAGTTTTGTTCTATTATCTTTGTTTGCCCTTCAAACATTTATAAGCACTACTAGAGCAACTTGTTACCAGACTGAACAAGCCCAGCTTGTCGGTGTCTCTTCAGAGGACATGTGTTCTAGGGTCCCTGACTGTCTTGGTAGCCCTCCAGTTTTCAGTATATAAAGATTCATTGTTCAAAGTAAAATGAAGTCCCTTTTGTATCTGCTGTAATAATATAACACTGAAAGAGTTAAAAACAATGCAGATATTCATCACTTGTGTGGAAAATCTGTGCTCTGAAGGGCTGCCCAATTTTCGGTAATTATAACAACTATTTTTTGATGTTAAAAGAATGTATGCATGGGCCATACATTTCCTTCTAAGACCAAAAGAAACATGTTTTTCTTATGAAGTTTAATCAAAACAGTGTTTTTTGTTGTGCATTCCTGATGGTTGTATAGCTAAAGGAAATTAATTCTTCTTTAACCAGCAACTGGGACTTAGGGAAGACCAGGAACAGTGCTACAAACAACTGCTTTGGGGCAGTCCACACCGGAGTCCTGAAAAGCTCAGCCTGACCACACAAGGCCTCTGAGGTTAATCTTGCTATTGAATAGCTCTGTAAACACTGTCTCAAGTTCACTTCTTTGCATTTTTACACCACTCAAGGCTTCAAGCCAAGGCCTTGATAAAAAGAATTACTTGGTTCTTGAAAAGCATTGGCAAAAAGCTGACCAGTCTGTTTCCAATAGTACCCAATGAAGTCTAAAAGAATCAAGAGTTCCTGCATGTGGAATGAGAGTTAAATTTGCACTGAAGGACCAAACCCATTTACCCTCCATTAAATCTCTCTTCACTGACAGCACTGAATGCTCCTGCACAGGGTACATGTTCAACAACACATGGCCTGCCCACAACCGCTCAACATCCTGCTGTGAGCCCACGTACTGCAGCAGCTTCTTACCTACAATGTCTTCATAGGCATTTTCTTCTAAAGTGCTCTTGGATCCAAATTTATGCTGGCTCTCAGTCCCGTTTTCAGTCGGGGAGGGAGGGTACAGGGATTGCAGACTTGAGGCATCCTCAAACTCATAGGATTTTCTGAAGTTTAAAACAATAAGTAAAATTATTCAAACATTTAGATGAGTGTTTACTGAGAAATATATATAAAATTAACCACAACAACAACAACAAAAAAATCACGTATCATGCTTTAGGGACTAAGTTTTAGAGGATCCTAAGTTCTGTGCTCACAGCAGTCTCTAGTATAGCCACCTGTGGCACTTTTATAAGGTTGAAAGTATTGATATCCCCATTATGCAGATGGGGAGAAAATAACAAGAAAGTATGTGATATTTTTCAAAGTGTACAAGAGTATATTAGCAGCGTGGTCTTCAGATTAGAAATTGCTTTTCTCTTGCTAAGGTCTCCAGAAGCATATGGCCCTCTCTCCTCAAGAAAGACATATCTCTGAAAAATGTTCCTCTATTTGTTGTTCTGGGAGACATAGCCCTTAGTTCAACACCACTCACATGTCTGGAACCTTCAGATAATGCTCCTGCACAGAGGTCAGGGTACGAATGCCAAAGGCAGACTCATGCGAAAGTCACCCATTTCCCTTACATTATGACAAGCACTGGCAACAAAGGACAAAGCATTGAGGAAATTAATGTTCTCTGGGGTGAATAAGGAATTCAGGCTGATGGCTCAGGGCCTGAAGGTTTGGCCTTTCTGGCAGGAAAGTGAGGACCAGTTGAGTAAGATGAACCACAGAATGTGTCTCCCACCTGGGTACTTGAAGGAGGGGGTGATTCACCATCTCCCACCTGCACCTGCCCCCAATGCTGCTGAGCAATTCAAGAGGAAGAAGAGCATGAGTCCTCCCCACTCCAGTTTACTTGTTCCCTCAGGCAGTATCTATACTGAAGCTGTGGAAGGTCCTTGACTTGCAGTGCCAGCTGTACAGGGGCTGGCATTCACTGGACTGATTTACTGCTGAGGATGAAATGGTAAGAAAAACAGGCTCAGGTCAGAGCATAAGTCCTGTGGTATGGTAAGGCCGGTAAAGACTCTGATGTCCATAATTCATGCACTGAGACTCAAACTAGATTAACAATAAGTCATCCTGCCATCAACCCCTGTTCTTCTTCCCAGCTGGAATGAAGCTTGTTACAGCATATCCATATGGCAGTGACAGTCTCAGGGGATATACTTCAGTCTGTGAATAGGCTCCAGTATCCCTACAGGTAACACAGTGATATCATACACTGCATGTGACAAGTGCATTTCCTATTTGTCATTCTGGATCAAGCTTAGGAGCCTCCTCTCTCCTATCTCTAATCTTCAGAATATCCATATCCAAGTAACACACATCAGGATCACAGCAGAAACAATCTGTGCATTTCAGATCCAGACACCTGCTCCTTCACACCTATTCACAGTTAGAAAGGAAGCTTATACACTGAAGACATATCTGTGTATGAAATGAGACTTTCTAAAGTAGTTAAATATCCAACTCCTATAAATTTCAAGGCAACACTATGATGTAGTGACACTGTAGAGGATCACAGGAATGGTTACGCAGCTGTGGTCCATGTGTCCCAAGACTATCCTGTCACACTCCTCTCCTGTGCTCTGTGTGTGTGCCAGAGGGTCTGCAACTGCTCGGGAACATCCAGCTCACATCAATCTGAAGTGTTAAAGCTATGTGGGCATCAGATCCTCTGAATACAGACTGTCTCCACGCTAGCAGGCAAACAGACCTTTCTCCATTTCACTACAATGTTGAATTAGCTACTACAAATAAAATCAATGGTTTCAATCAAAGTATTAGGAGAACAAATACCCACAGTCTATTCTCATGACATTCCAGTGGCTGCAAACCATGTGTATATTCAATCTGAAACACACAGCTATAAGCTGTAGACACAATGAATTATGTCTGTTCTCAAAAAGAAAACAGTTTTGATACTGAGATTCCAATAATTACTATTAGCCAAATACTGTCACTCTTAGATGAATTGTGTGATCTTAAGTTCTTTGTAAATTCTGGACATCTCCTTTCTGTAACCAGAGGAAGGACAGTAGCAAAGACAGTAAGGTTAAGATTTTATAAAGGATTTCCACCCAGTGTTGAAGACAGCCAACAAATCTGAGATTTTTGGGAGACTGATTAATCAAAGGTGAATCCAGAGAAATCACTAAACTACAGTAGGGTAAAGCTGTTACAAACAAATGTATACCTCCCCTGTAAAATGCCAGACTGATTTACAGGATTCATCAGGTACACATGATAACATTGTAAATCCTACAATTTATAGTCTACTAATCACAATTTAAAATGACAAATAATGCTTTCCTTTTGAGTTCATATCTCCTAACCCTACCCAGGCCTGAAGCTCCTTTGCTGAACTGTGCTGTTGTCTAACTCTGCTGTGACTGGAGACAACTTGCAAAACAGCAGGCACCTCTCCTTAAAGAAGCTTCAAAAACTTTACCTCAAAAAATCATTGTGAGAAAATACTGTGGTTCTTAGATGACTGCCCCTTAATTTACCAATAAAGGCTTTCAGTTATAACTAATTTTTACCTTCTGTACATTGCAAATGCTGTGATGAACAAAATGAGGTAAGCTTTGCTTTACAAATTCTTGTTAGAAACTAGATTTACTTCCTCTGAAATTATTGCCAGAACTCAAAGATAAGAACTGCTAATCAGAGCTTGACTTTCCACATCCCCCTCCCTTTCTCAGGGAAACAACACATCCCAGTAGAGCTGTTGGATCCATTTCAAAAGCAGGCGTGTCTTAAAAGAAAAGGGACTGAATCCAAAGGTTCCTCTTTTTCTGCCCCAGAATATTTCAGGTCAGGTTGTGCTGACATAAACTTTTAATTAATTGAGCCAACATCAAGTACCAAAGACTGAACTGATAGTGTTCATCTGAGATGGTGTTTAGCGGTTACTTGCAAATATCATAACTAAATACCAAGGAAGTGTGTGTCATACACATATATGTGAACTTGTTAAAAATGCTGTACTTTGAATGCCTCGCAACAACTATGCCTATAAGTTGCTAAGCAGTGCACAGAATGAGTTTTACCATGCCTCCAACTCAGGACAAACCACATGATTAAAACTAGCCAAGCTCCACAAATTGCTGGGGAAATGTAGCCATACACTCTGCCCATCATTAACTCAGGAAGGACATGAAGGTCTTTCTGTGCTAAAACAGTTTTCTCAGCATTAATCCTCTACAGCTGTTGATAGTAACTTGGGATAACATTCCTAAGCACTGGAATAAATAAAGTCAGCAGCACTGCATAAAACTGACACAACTGCTGTAGTAATGAACTTTGGCAACACAAAACCTATGCAGGTGTGTTTTGGAGTGAACAGGAAGAAAAGACTATGATGGATCAGCCAAGGTCCCTCTACAAGACAATAATGAAATTATGGTCCATTAAAAATCACAATTAAGGTAATTTCTACCAAAATGAACTAGATAACCTTTAGCCCACATGACCTAGAGCCTTTTTTTAGGGATCAAGGAATGCAGGTTGTAGAACTGCAAAACTGTAGGCATGTGTATTGTACCAGTGCATCCCATCTGTGCAGTCCAGCAGAAAAAAACACTTGTCTTGCGCACAGTCCTACTACCTTTTCTTCTGACAAAAACTGCAAAAACTGCTTTTGAAGGAGAATTTAAAACATTGTTACTGCAAAACCACAGCACTTTTATTATTTATTTGGAGAACTGAGCACAAGATAGTTCCTTGACTTTTACCTATTCTGGGATTTTCTGTGAAAGCGCGACTCTTTCTTCTGCCTTCTGGTCACTGGTGGTGCAGGAGTAGACGGGAGGGGAGGAGGAGCAGAAGGTGTGGGAGATGGAGGTAGGCCATTGCTTGGTTTATTTTTGTGGGTTTTGTCTGCTTCATATTCAAAGGTGCGTTTGGGCTTGGGGACAGGATTCACTGTGCTGTCAGCTGGGCTTTCAAGAAGCAGTTTAGGACCAGCTGAGTTTGCCGTAACCCCCTGTTTTGCTTTACTGCTTTTCTCAGCCTCAGTAGGTGTTTCTGGTTCACTCCCCAAAATAACACTCCCCCCTTTGCTATCACTTATGGTTTCACTCAATCCCTCCACAGTCGTCAGTGTCACAGTCTTTTTCTTCCCTTTGTCAACACTGTAGCAGCTACTGGGTAACTGGGGGAGGCCTCTGCCAGACTGCTCCTTCAGAGCCTGCTCGATCTTCTGTATTCTGTTGAGCACGGCAGAGGACTCTTTCCTCACATGGCCCTTAAGGAAAGTGGAGGAAGGAGGCTCACTCCTGCCTGGTCTCTTTTCAAACCGATGGCAGGAATCCCTGTCCAGCAGTTCCTCCTCCTCTGTTTCCGGGTAAGAACACTCCGAAAACGTTCGACTCATTCTTCTGAGCCCTTTGAAATCAAATGTCTTGTCACTGCAGGGAGAGGTCAGCACACTGGGGCAGCTCTCACTGCCTGACCTCTCCCCAGCATCCCTCTTGTCCATGCACACACTCATCCTGGGGGAGAGCTCCCGGCGGCATTCCCATTCTGTGATCTTCTGCCTGATGTCCAGTGCCTGGGAGCGGACGTTCACCCTGCTGATGGAGAGAGTCCTCAAGTTGGTGGCAGTACCCAAGGACAGAGTGCTCCGGGCAAGTGGATGGCTCCCTATTGCTTCCCCATCTTGAGCCTCATTTGGACTCTCCTTTTGGTCAACCTTGGACACGGACAGCCTTTTCTCCAAAGTACCCACACTGATGGCTTTGAGAGGGTGGCTTGAGTCTGTGTCTGATGGGCTTGTGGAGGTGCTTTGAAGCGTAGATGTGCGGCTGTTCCAGTCCTTGAGGCACTGTCTGGAGCTGGAGACTTTGGTGAGCTGAGTAGAGCGGGAAGAGTCCTCACTATCACTGAGGGGGTAGGCAGGGCTTCTTCGTGGGGACAAAAGAGGTGGTGGAGTGGCTGACTGACACCTAGAAGCAGAAAGAGATAAAAAATCAAGTCCTTGGGGAAACTAGAGTTATTTGCCAGATTTCTTCTGGCTGCAAGTCTCCACACTGCCAGATTACCCCAAACCATCCCTAAGACACCAACGACCATTGAGCCACAGGGTCGAGGGCTGAGACTGTCAGATTCTCATAGCAAATCATTGCCTTGAAGGCATCCACCAACTCCAGCTGAGCAGCTCCCTGACCTCCCAGACTGAGTACCTGCAACAAAACTAAGAAAGGCTGACCAACAAGGAGCATAGTTAAGTCCCTGGTTGCAGTGAGCAAACCAATTTGAAAAGAAGTCAGTTTTAAATTCATAATATCTGAAGCAAAGTAGTGCCATGGTCAGACATTGCAGTATTTTAGCGTAAGCATTTCAAATATCTGATATATACAGTAAACTAAATAAAACAGCAAAAGACCTGGTTTGTCTTTGGTCTGATGCTGTGGCCAACAGATTAAGTTTTCCTTATCAAATAGAAGTAATTTCTTATCCAAAGAATATTACACACTGAGAAAACATAATAATCTATGCACATTATCTGTTGAAGAATATAAACTATATAGAAATATCTCAACGTTACCCTGGAAAAAACCCTTGGAACAAATTCTTGCCAAGGTTTGCAAGATCAGCTATTGTTACGGGGGTTTTCTAGGTTGTTACAAAGACTTTTAAGAACAAAAGGATGAAATTAAACAACACATTAATCAGTTGGCTCATCAGTGATGAACCAGCAGGAAGAAAATTAAGCCAAAACTATGTAAAAAAGGGGGGGTTGCTGCACTGCCAAAATCCATACCAAACCATAGCAGAAATAATCACAACTCATTTAATATTTTGCCCTAGCAAACTTCCTGTTCCAAACAGTACAGAAAGAAGACTGACCCATAAGCAATGCCTTGTGTATACAATTAAGTTGATGTTCTGTGAAGCCTGTGGACAACAAGCTGCTTTTTATAAGCTGTCCTGTACACACAAGGTCCAAATGAAAGAACTGTTTGACCAAAAGAAATGACAGGAGCAAACGTCTCCACTACAGCAAAGGTAGAAGAGATTCAGAAGATCCCTGCTGCTATATTGTTTTCTTCCCAACAGCCAGCCAATACCTACAGGCAGAGGTCCCAAGTTCTGTGCATTAATCCAAAAATCCAGAGCACTGCGGTGGTTTCTGCAAAATTTACTTTGACACAGGAGATGTTTTCTTCTCCTTCAAACACAACCCTAAGCCAAGTTATTAGATTTCATCCCAGTTTCCTACTGTGAGTATTTCACAAGCAAAGTTCAGAAGTATCACAGAAGAAAAAAGTTCTGGTCATAAAAAAGACAGTTAGTAAATTATCACAAAAGAGAATTCATCTCTTTTTTCAGAGGCCAGTGACAAGCAAGACTACTTGTCACAGAAGCTGCACTGCTTGGGGACTTCTGTTTCTTCATTGTTTTGGTAACTATACATGCTCATAGGAAAAGAGACATCTCATGTCAAAGACAACAGCAAATACTCCTACAACAACTGCCTAAAGCTTCCTCATTTCAGGACAGAAAGGATGCATGTCAGAATATACTCTTTTCATCCTAGAAGTTAAATTTCCTGCTATTCTATACAGCTGCAGACAGGTATCTTAAGAGATCTCAGAAGATCAAAAGCAGGTGACAGATGGTTTTGGTTGGCTGATGAAGCACAGAGTTTGTAGTGGATTACCTGGAATTACCTTGGCCGACATACCTTTATAGCTCCTGAAGACAAAACCTAGATCAGCTTTTGCAGGCTTGATGGGGCACCCTGTTTCTTCATCATTTCTGTCTGTCTCACCACAGACTCTTTAGTTCAATACCATAATCCCAAATTTTTATATTATTCTTAAGACTCCTTTAGCTTTGGTGACATTCTGCTATTCTTTTATGTCATTCAAGCCTGCCCCAAAAGCTGCACTGACAGTTCTCTCAAGGAAACAGGCATCAACCAGTGGAAATGTGTGTTACATTTAAAGACTAAAGCCACCTCTGCAGCCTTAAAAGCTGCATGTTGTCTAAATCCACTGTCTGGATTCAGCTAGGAGATAGGGACAAAGAGGCCATGCAAAATGCTTTAGAACGTTACAGCTTATTTATTAGAGTCTAACCTGTATTGACAACAGCAAGAATAAAATACAAAATGACTGGAGTAAAGTCAGCAAAATGAGATAAAGGACATGCTGACAATCACTGAATCCTCTTTCTGCCTTTGACTCACTGTACAGAAAATACCATAGGCATAGTTTACCCTCTTTACAATCTAGGAAATATCTTCAGTTTTTTCCACTGTCAGGAAAAGGTTTGGTGACTCATCAGGAGAGGAGAAAAGGGGAAAATCATGATTTGCATAATCCACAGAAGTTGCAAAACATTTCTTCTTAAGAGATACGAGCCATTCTTTTAAAGGTAACTGCAATTAAGGCTTGACCTTGAAAGGCCCAAATTCAGTTACAAAACTCCCACTGTACAAGCCCGGGGCTGCAGAGCCACAGGCCTTCTGGAGGTGTATGCTGTCAAGTACTTGAAATACCACAGTTAAGGAAAAGATTCTGTTTCACATGGCATTACACTGTAAATTTAAGCAATCCAGGTAGAAGCTATAGGACTCATTCAACAACAAAAAGGAACAAGGCGTTGTCCCAATGGTTTCAACACGCATTCTCTAAAGGACACTGGCAAATAACAGAAGAAAAAAAGTCCAAAGGCTGAGCAGCAGATAATAAAATGATTCTTCTCCAAGAAACCTACTTTCATTAAGTAGACTATTCCCTGGAAGGCACAAGAGTTCCACAGACTTTAAAATTGATATTGCTGGATAGAGGTGAATAATTAAGTAACTTGCAAACTTCCATACAAAGATTGTAAAGCAAAATGCTTTTATTGAAGTTTTCTACACACACAATGGTACAGTGCAGCCCCTTACAAAGCAGATCATTACAGAGACTTTACAAATATTGTGTATAAACAGCATAAATAATGATTATGGAATCAAGTTCAGCTTTCTTAACAAGTTCATTGGACAACACCTTCATTGTGGGCTATGATATTTCTTTGAGAATATCAGCCCTTCACAAAAGCTGCTGTAATAAGTAGCTCTGACTCCCTCTCTAAGGGCACTCTTCCAGTGTGCAGCCTTCAGTGCACAGCTTTCAAACCACTGGCAGGTCAGCAGTGCACTGCAGTCTCAAAGACAACCACCTGCCAAGCAGCCCACAATGTCTTCCAAACAGGTCGCAGATCCTGAAATGACCTTGCTGCTGGGACTTGTTGCTGCACAGGTGAGGAGAACAGACAGAATCCAAGAGGTGGTTTCCAGCTCTCTAGACCATGCTTAGCTTTGCTGATGTGACTTGTTCCCTGAGAAATCAGCAGAATTACAGTAGGAGAAAATTCATCAGTCATGCTCAGTAGGATTTTGAACTGTAGACACAACTGATCTTTATGTTCTGATTTAGTCTCTTCTCTCCAGTTTACAATTTTTCTCACCCAAACATAGAAAAAGCTTTTAATTTACAAAAATTGTAATTCCCCAGGCCTGCTCTCAAATAAAGATATGATTTCCATTGACCAATGTATGTATTCATACTGTTTTCTCTAATAAAGGCCAGTGTCAACAAGTATCTCCTTTCATCAGTTCCAGCGAATCATGTGGATAACAGTGAAGCTGAATCTCAGCTGAACCAAGAAAAGAACCGAAGCACTTGCTTTGAGATAATTTGCAACCTACTCATCACAAAGCAAAAGATGAAAAAAAGACGAATTCCTGCCCTCTTTTTCAGGCCTCTGGCAAGGCTGACTTATACCATAAATCTGTGGGGATAGAGAAGGGCTGGTTCTTGGTGCCATAAATGCCTGAGTCCTCACCCTATATCTGACCCAGAAGTCAGAAAGTCTCCAATTCTGGACAAGACACCAATCTTCTACCTGCAAAACGTGGGTGCTAACAGTTGGCTGTGTATAGAAGAGAGAGAATTTAGTTCCTGGAAACTACTCCAAAAGTGGGAAATACAAAATTAGTATCCAAAGCAGGAGGCCTGGCCTTTTGATCCAATTGAGCAAAAGCACAGCTCCTTCCTGCTTCCATTGCCAAACATCAACTCCAGGAAAGAGGAGAAATGAGTGCAGACAACTCCCACAAATAGATGAGATAGCTTTCAAAATCAGGAGACTGCCAGAATGGTGGGTAAAGAGCTGGTTTTATCTGTCTTTTGGAAATCAGAGGTGGATAATAAGAATGTACATTTATTGAGGAGTTTTGCATCCATGATCAACACACTTTTTATACACTAATAATAAGTTGCATTTCAGACCAGGCGTTAAAGTTAACTGGAGCATGGTTAAGTGAATGGCCTTGAAAGAGTTACAGGCCTCCTAACCCCCACTGCCCTGCTCTGACCTCTGAGCTAAGCAGCTCAGACTCTCGAGCGCTATTTTAGCTTTCCTGAAGTGTCAGGACTGACCCCACAGATCACCCTCTCCTGGGGAAGACAAGCTGGAAGAAGCTGCTCAGTGATCTTTCAGTTTTTGCAAATCCCATCTGCTCTCCTTAACCCAACACATATAGAATAATAAGACAGTTTTTGGCTCTCTGATCCAGGGAATTTCCCACTGCAACATGCTCTTGTGTGGAAGCCCATTTACTGAAAAAAGAGCAAGAACATGCTGACAAAAAGGTAGTGGGTCTTTCCAGGCTCTTGCTCATGAGATCCTGTCATTTCACAGTGACACTGAAGTTTGGTGAGCTCACACAAGGACACAGCACTGGTTTTATTCCTCGGGACTTTCTCCTCACTTTTGCTAGGAAAAACATTGCCTTCTTAGTATTTTATTTAGGGATTTTTTTCTCATCCCTGGTTCTTCTCAGGGCATTGTGCCATGTCATCAGGCCAACCTAACCTGTTTCAGGGTAACGATAGTGTCAGAATCAGACATCGGATTTGGCCTGCCACACAAGAATAGAGATTTCTTGTTGCTCTAACCAACATTTAAAGATATATGAAGCAAAGGCAACAGAAATTTCTCCTTGCAAGAGTGGTAAAACTCATGTTTAATATAGACACTAAAGCTGTCCTGATTTCAGGTAATTGAGAATGTAACTTCAATATTCTCTGAAAATCTGTAAGACAGAAGTCCAAGAAATACTCAGCTAGCAACTTTCGAATTATTTCATACAACACTACATACTAGTAATATTTTATAAGTAATGATGAACTGCATTTCTTTACATGAGGAACCTCTCTCAGGCAAAAGATTACACAAAAATTATCATTTGAAGCACTAATTCAGGTATTCATGCAAAGGTTTGGTAACCCACAGCTCCTTGTAACTAGCACATTTTCACACCACCCTAAGGGCACTGCTGCCAGGAAATGACCTAGCAAAGAAACAGAAAAGCCTGGAAAACTGCCTTATATATTAATATATATAAGAATATTAACTGAATCTTTCAGTGTATTAATTGTAGCAGCTGCAGAAAAGGGCTTTAAAATCAATGTTATTATTAGTCCTTGTAACCTGGCATTGTGGGAACATTATGATCAGACAAAAGGGACCCCCTGCCCTACTGATTTTAAATTCATTTTCACTTGGCACTAAACCTTTCTATTACTATATATTCTGCACCCTCATATATTCTGCACTCTGCATTTTAATTTTTTACATAACTCAAGTAGATAATTACAGATTATACTTAATTATCTTTAATCTAAGTAAGAGTTTATGGTGAGTAAAGGAGGTGAACTTTTCACACTCAAGCACTGGGCACACAGTAGGAAGGTGGTTTTTGAGTTGATTCAACTCTGTAATGAAGCAAGTAGTACAACTTGTCATATCTTGCCTCTCACTTGGGAAGGAAAATTATGTAAGTAGTAACAGAACAAACCCTCTTCCATGATTTCTTTTCATGACTCTTTTATGATTTCTGAGCTCTCACCAGGAGTATGGCTCAAAATCCACGAAAATCTGCCTTCCAGATAACCTCCTCCCATTATTGTTGACTTTGGAATTGTGACAAAAACAAGACAGAAACTCATACTTTCTAAACTGAAAAGTGGATTTACATTGTAAGACTGTTTGAAATAGGCTCACTCTCATAAACATGTGTAGTGATGGAAAAGTCTCAGCACTTAGAGAAAATGAGGCAATAAAATCAAAGTGGATGACAAATCACAGAATGTTTAAAGACAGAACAAAAATAGAAACACCAATTATTTTTCTGTTTGTACTTCTGAGTCTTTCTCCCAAAGGATTTTGATACTTTCCATTTAAATAAAACCCCAAACCATATCAGAACTAGTTACAAAATGATAGGACACCAGGACTGTGAAACAAAAACAAAAGAAAAAAATCAAGTTCTATGTGCGGTTGCTAAAAGTTGCAGTTTCTGTGCTTCCAAGAAGTACTGAGTCAATGATAACAATTGCGGGACACATTTGTGGGGGCTGAGATGAATTCCTGCCTTTAACATCCCTCTGGGGCTGTGAGTTTTTGCAGTGAGTTCCTGAAGAGAAGTACACACAACCGTAGCTGACTGCAGCTGAACTGTGCTTTTATGGCTCAGAAGCAAAAAGTCTGATTTACACCAGTGAAAAGCAGGAATGATTCTGCCAAAGTAAATTATGTGAAGTGGCAACTATGCTCTACAACTGTACAAAAAAAAGGGCAAAGAAATCAAAGCCGACGAGTCAGATCCTAAATACTTGAATTAGACTGGATCTGTAAAGCAAAGACAGCAAGACAAATCTGACAACGATGAATGACTCTAAAATCAAATTTGATCAATCAACATGCACCAGGTACATGCCTTTGCCAAGAAGTTTCTAAGGAGGAAGAAGATAACAGGAAATTGTGAAATTATCTAGACTGAGAGGGCTAGATTCCCTACCACTCTAGATTTATGGCGATCTTCTGCCTGTTACAAGGCAAGAGCAGGATGGCCTTTAAACCATTTTTAAACCAAGTTTAAACCTTTTATCCCCTCCCTGTTAAGACATAAATGAATACCCAAGGCAAAGGCTGACAAGCCTGCACTGTACCTTCCATCACAGTTACAAGAAGATGACTATGAAAAAAAAATAAAATCAAAAAGCAAGAACGGAAGTGTCAGAATAAGCCATTCTCTCTTTTCTACCAAAGCACAGTGCATGGGTTTCATAAGACCATCACTCATTTCCTCCCAAAAAAATATGATTCAAAGTTGAAAAATGGAAGCCTCCCTTACAGTTAAATCTTTTTCCATTATGTATTCTCAATAATAATTCATGCAATAGATATTTCCACTGTTATAGCTCCACTGTGATTTATTTTTATTATGTTAAGCAACCAGCTCAGCATGTTTTCATCTCACCTGATTTCTTAAGATCTTGGGAGTTTTGTTGGAGAGTGAGTGGCAACACAGCAAGTGATGGCATTTTCTAAAACCAGGCAGAACGCACAAACCCTTATTTGTCTATTTAAGAACTGCCAGTCCTTGAAACTTGTTCTTTAGCAGCATGTCTAAACATGCTCACTGCTCAAAATCCCAGTGCACATAGAAGCTCTCAGTTTTGCTTTTTCAAAGCTCAGGTGATTTTTCAGCATGCTTGTTTATCTGTCCTGGAGTATCAAAGCAATAAACTCTTTGGAACTCATTCTGCCAAAGATTTCCAAGTTTTCTGTGTTTACATGCACACAATTTGGGAAGGGTTAAAAATTATTTTTATGAACTGTGATGCTTGGTTTTTAAAATATCTGTGGGCATTCTGCATTTGGCAACCTCCAGGTCTGAATTCTGGTTTGGAGAAGTTGTTGAAAACTAGGCACAATCCTCTTCTGCTTTGACAAGTCAGAAAACCTTACAAGGTCAATGTATACTTTACTGAAATACTCTATACCCAAAAAGAAAATAAGTGAACTGGAAATCAAAAAGTCCTAAGTTCTGGCTGCACACTAATCCAAAATACAACCAAGTCTACTTTCTCTGCTTTCACATATAAATCCACATCTAGGTCACATAAAACCTCATCAAATAGACCCAAGAATAAATATCTAATAGGAATGGAAAAAGAATAGGAATTCAGGACTCAATCTCATCTTTAGCAAACATTTTTCATCTCATGCACTCAGAGAAATTGCTTTCAGAATAAAGTCTTTCATTTGCCTTTTCTACCAGCATTCACATTTTCCTTCCACAACCACCAGCTTGGCTCTGATCCCCATTGTACTGCCAAGGTCCAGTGAGGTCTTTCTGTAAAGATTTCTTTTATCCTGTTTTCTGTTTTTATCAAATAGTTTATTTAACACAGTGAGAAAACATCCTAAAAGTGCAGGTTATAAAACTGAAAGCCATTATTCATCAACCCGCTATAAACCAGGCATTTTTAATTTCTGTCATTATTTCAACTACCAATATCACAATACCAGAAGTTTGAGGCCTGAGATACCTGGAGAAAATACAGGATAACACCAAAGTGATTGAAAAGATCTGAGAACGTCTGTGTTGCTCCTGAGTTGCTGCACTGCGTAGGAAACAAAATCAAAAGCAACACAAAATAAAATAAATTTTAAAATCCCAGCTGAATAGAAGCTCTTGCATTATCTCTGTGAACCCAGTACAACCTCAACATCCATCAGCCCTGTCTGGATACAGTTGATCAGACCAGTTGATCAGTGTCTCACACCGTGCACTTGAAGCTCATGCCTTGTGAGGGTAGATCACAAGTAATATGGACTATCTGAGGCAGGAGAAAAGAAAGATTAAGTCTGATTATAGGCTTTGCCTAAAGAGTGCTGAGGCCTCTGATGCGTCTCACTTCTCACCATCACATAAGTGCCATCCTGTTTTAAAGAAAACTGCACCAACTCTGTTCAACTTTCTGCAAACTTCTCCTCCGTAAGCAAGCAGCAGAAGCAATGACATAATATCAGCACACTCCATGCTAAGAAAGCTTATCTGTTCCCTGAAGGGCACTTTTTGTACATGTTTTTAAAACATGGATGAAGCCGTCTGACAGCTTTGTGTGTGTTTGTTACTGTATTACTCTTATAATGATATGACTAGAGAAATGTGCCCTTGTTCTTCACCTTTAACTTCATTTTGTAAGTTTTACCCCCTCTCCTTTGTCCCTTAGAAGAGTGAATTTCCACCTACTTAAGTCTCCACAGAGCTCTGTGCCTCAAACTTGGACGATTTCTCCAACACCATAAAGGGTATTACCATCCTTTGGGAACTTTTCAGTCACTCAGTTATGCAATTGCACCCCAACAGTCTCTCACCCTTACACTGACATTCATTACAACAATTGAAGATGGTCAAAACAGTTTTTCTACCAAAAGTTACAATTTTTTTTGTTTGTAAGAACCGCTCTCACAACACGTGACTTTTATGTAAACAACTGAACGAAAAAAAATCAGATGCAGGATTTTTTTCCAGCACCTGAAAAAGCAGAAAAGAGAGGGAACAGTCGATAGGTGAAAGATGACTCATGGAAGTGCCAAAGCAAGGCAGGGAAAAGGAAACACAAAGACACTCAAATACTACAAATACATGCTCAAGTGATATGTCACACTATGATCAGAAGAAACAGCTAGTACAGACTCGCAGCACAGCTGCTGTGTCAGGACAGACAGAGTACTAACGGCATTTCAGAAGGTGCCACTGCCTGCCATAACTTATACTGACCTGTAAGTGAGCTGACATCCCTCATATTATCATGTACAAACAGGCAAACCTACACAACAGACCACAGCTGCATTGCCTGACATGCACAGATACACTCCATGTTTTATGGACTCTGTGGTGAGAGGACCAAAGGAACATAACTACAGATGAAATGACATAAAATACACACATTAAGAGTCTACCCTGTACATGTTAATTGAGTATACAATGTGTCTCATCTTTGGAGGCTGCATCCTATATCGGGATGAATGATTTCAAAGTTTACATCCCTGGCCTCGCTTATCATCACCATTTTCTTTCGAGGCTCTGACCTTATGGAATGCAAAATAAATTCCAGCTATGATGACAAATATATGACAAATATGACCCTCAGTACACTTTCCAGTGTGTATAGATGTGGCTGGATGCCAGGTGCCCACCAAAGCCTCTCTGTCACTCCTCCTCCTGAGCTGGACAGGGGAGAGAACACATAGCTCATGGGTTGAGATAAGGACAGGAAGCAATTCCTCACCAATTACGGTCATGTCACTTGGGGAAAAAAAAAATTAAGTAATTAATTATCAGTCAAATGTGAGTAGGATAATGAGAAATAAAACCTTAAAAACACCTTCCCTCCACCCCTCCATACTTTCTGGGCTCGACTTAACTCCCGATTTTCTCTACCTCTTTTCCGTCAGCAGCACAGGGTCATGGAAATTTGGGACTGCAGTCAGTTCATGGCTTGCTGTTTCTGATGCTCCTTCCTCCCCAAGGGGAGGACTGCTGACACTCTTCTCCTCTGACATGTGGTCTCTCCCACAGGACATAGGTACACTGTTCCCCTGCTCTGGCATGTCTTCTCTTCCATGGGAAATAGCTACACTCTTCCCCTGGTCTGGCATTGGGTCTTGGGAGACAGTCACACTCTTCCCTTGGTCTGGCATGGAGTATTTCCCACAGGAGACAGCTCTCCACAAACTTCTCCAAGGTGGGTCCTTGCCATGGCTGCAGTTCTTCATTAACTGCTCCAGTGTGGGTCCCTTCCACAGGGTGCAGTTCCTCAGGAATACCCTGCTCCAGTGTGTGTTGCCCTCAAGATCCCAGGTCCTGTTAGCAAACCTGCTCCAGAGTGGGCTCCTCTCTCCACAGATCCCACCAGGACCTTGTTAAAGCATGGGCTTCCCACAGGGTCACAGCCTCCTTTGGGCACCCACCTGCTCTGGCATGGTGTCCTCCTCGGGCTGCACGTGGATCTCTGCATCCCCATGGACCTCCATGTGCTCCTGCAGGCGCAGAGCCTGCTTCACCACGGGCTGCAGGGGAATCTCTGCTCCGGCTCATGCAGCACCTCCTCCCCTCCTTCTGCACTGACCTTGGTGTCTGCAGGGCTGTTTCTCTCACTCTCACTTGTCTCTTCTCTGGCTGCAATTGCTCCTGCGCAGTAAATGTTTCCCCCTCTTAAACACATGATCCCAGAGGTGCTACCACCATCTCTGATGGGCTTGGCCTTGGCCAGCAGCAGGTCCATCTTAGCCATCTCTCATTGGCTCTGCCAGACATGGGGGAAGCTTCCAGCAGCTTGTCACAGAAGCCACTCTTGTAGCCTCCTCCTACAAAATTCTGTACTAATCTATTGTACAGATTAATAAGCAATTACATACTTCACTTGAATTTATGAGGGAATTTTTTTTCATGCACTTTTATTCACTTTCTTTAAATACCTTTGCATCAGAGTTTGATTTTCTTCTAGCTTATGTCAGCACAAATCAAGACTTACTAAAGAGGCAAACTGATTCAAAACTTATTGCAGGAAGATTTAAGGCATTTACCTGGTGCAAATGCACACTTATGAAAAACAAAGTTTCAGTCTAAAAATATTTGCACTGAAAAACAAATTATGTGCTGTATCTGACTGGTTACTGTATGTTTCATTCTGCTTTGTTTAGCTAAGCAAGCCAGGAAAATGAGGAAACGTGTAGGGCATAGTCATTATGGAGCATCATATGAAAAAAATGGCTAGCCAAGAGTTGTTGGTTTGTTGTTTGGTTGGTTGGGGGTTTTAAATTGAATACAGCTTTGAAAAACTCTTTGATCCATTTATTCCCCAATCTGTTGCCATACACACATAAACTGAAAAATAAAGAGGGGCTAAAAAGAAGAAGAAAAAAGGAAAGGGGGCGGGGGGGGGGAAGGGGAAGCCAAGCTGTGACTTGCACTGCTTGTTGCTATCATACTTATTTACCTAAGAGTCCAGACAAGGCCAAATTTAACTTGACCAAGGGCTACATCTGGCCCTAATTCAGTTTCACTGAATATTAACAGGGGAACAATCAGCCAGTACTTGAGCACTGCACACACCAACATTCAGGAACATGATCTAAAGGAAACTTTCCCAAAGATTCAGACATTGGCTTGTCTCTGCTTTTTGCTACCCATAACCGTCATCCGGAGCAGAGTTAGGTCAGGGAAAGACACTCCCCATGACTTTCTTCACCTTGATCAAGGGTAACATAAATGTGTCCATTACTCATCCAGCTGAAATGAGCCTCCCAGACCAGATTTCATTGCCACACCTACAAGAGCTATGGGATCTCAAGCCTAAATTTGGAATCAGGATATCATCTGGGGGACTTATATATCCTATATAAACATTTCATTCTCACAAGACCTTGGCTTCTTATAAAACTGGATTTAGTTTTACACTTTTCTGTTGGCCTATTAGGTTTTATAAGAAGCTGGCCAATACAGCTTTACTTTTCACTTTACTTTTTAATTCTTATGAGTGATTTTTTATGTATTATAACCCTAACAATGAAAATGTTTTGCTACCACTGACATGCAACAGGAATACTGCACAGTTATAAGAAACTGCAAGTTTTACTTAATTTAGGACAACTGAACTTTGACTCAGAGCAATTAAAAGCAAGTGAGTATTTCTCCTCACTCATCCTTTCCTTCAAGGACAGAGCCAAAAATAAGTTTCATGTCCCTACAGGAAGCTACATAGTTACCATCAGGCAAAGCATCAGGAAAACGAAAATGCTGTGGCACAAGTGAAGCAATACTAAAATCTGTGTACATAGCAGCAAGAAAAACCAAGTAGTAACATTTATGAGCTCACCAGCTGTGACAATTTTTGCTCTCCAGAGACTACAATACTAACAACAAGCTCCTTACAGTAATCCACAGGCTCTCAAATAACGAATATTTGAATCAACAAATTGAAGTCCAGATTCTGACCCTGAGTTACATCCCTCAGAACCTCACAGTCTGATCCACAATACTTTTTCCTAAAAAGCACAAAACTGTGACTTCTGCTATTTATTCAATAGAAACAAAAAATGTGAGCTGTCTCATAACCCAGAAAGCATATTAAAAAAAAAAAAAAAAAAAACAAAACCAAAACCAAACAACCGAACCACCAAAAACATAACCTGAAACAAGGCATCAAAACCAACCCAACACAAAAGTGTGGCAGCAGCACTGCATCTCAGCAGCTGGCCAGCAGTTAGAAAAGCACAGTCATTGTAAGCCATAGTCAGCCTCGGCATAAACAACTGGCCTCTCTCTAATGGACTAACACCTTCTATACAGTAAAATCAAATTAACTTATTAGGTCGAAAATATCCCAAGCATGCCAGAACAAAGCACGTCATTCCCCATTAACACTGTCATCCAGAGGCATATCTGGGGGGTAAAGAGAGCAATGGCAGAACGCATGAGGTATGAATACTGCTGCATAACTTAAAAATCACCTTTAAGAAATATAGAGGAAAAAATAGAATCTCATCAAACTAGACAAGAAAGAGGCATTTAGCCATGCAAAGAGATTAGGTTCTGTTGGAGAGCAAGAGAGATAAGGGGAGGAGGGGAAGAGAAGGGCTGTAAAAATGAGTTTCATTACACAAAGTTGCTTGTCCTATACCAGAGCTACAAACTCTGGAAAGTAAAGCTAGCCCTATAGCTACCTTCAGTAAGTAGAAGGCTGGTGTTGAGTTCCTGCCTATGAGTAGAAAGTCCATCTCCCACAAAACTGGTTAATGGAAAGGACATTAAAGAATTCAGTGCCATGGCACTTCATGCTTTTCACTTCTGCTGCATTTAGTTTCCCCCTCTCATGCCTGTGACAAGCACCCAACTATCCATCCCCGTGATCACTTTAGCCTACCCAGACTTACTCAGCAGTTCTTCCCTCCTGGAAAGATGCAGAATGGAGATGTAGGGATTCTGCTCTCAGCCCCACAAGCTTTGCTTGTAGCCACCGTGCTTCCTGAGCACTGCCTACTTCACTTGTCAAGCAGCAAATGACACACAGCCTGACTGCATTTGTCAAACCTCTGTCCCTTTGTATGCTTAGAGGGAGGAAACTGGCATTAATGTTTAACAAAACCAACAGTAGCAAAGCCTTTCTCTGCAATCTCACATGCTGGCTTTGAAGGCACCGCTGTGGGAAAAAACTGACAAGCCAGAAGTTTGCTCCTGGTGGCCCACAGCTTGGAAAAAACAGTTTTGCTTGGGCTTTTATTTTAAAGTTGCAGAGAGCAAGAGTTTACAATAAATTCCTGAACCTCTGAACTGAGGCAATTGAGCCACCTGTTGCTAAAGAACTCATAGAAGCTGTATCAGGGACCAAACGATGTGCACAGAGACACAGCAAGCAAGACTGCCAGGCTCAGCATGTATCCTCAAGTCCACATGGGTGACTGTACATTTTGACAGGAAAGGGAGAGGTTAAAAGTCCATATTAAAATGCTTTCAGGTATCTGCCAACAGTTTCAAATGGACTTGGGCTATGTGCCACCTCCCCTGTTTGCCAGTGTTGACAAAAAGTGGCTTCCCAAATCAGCAGCAAACCAAGGGGACAGAGGTTTCATGTGAAAGCAGTCTGATTACTGGGCATTTTTTCAGTTGTCTGGACTGACAAATGCTCTCCTGGCCTGAGCTGCCACACAGCTGTATGGCTGCTCCCAGGGTAAGGGACCCACTGCACAACGAAACAGGTGGGTACACTGGAGATACCTGTGCTGTGATAGCAGGAGGATTAACCAACACTGCCCTTACCTGAATATCACCAGTACTGCCCCAGCCCAGCCCACAGAAGTCCCCTTGTGAGGTTTTGCTAGCAGAACTTGAAACACAAAGCATTTCTCTTACTGCCGCTGCAATGAATTGTGTTTTCATAGTTCAGAGTTACGTTGTTACCTGGAAAAAGCTTAGGTCTGAGAAACTATGATGCAAGGTGGGCTTTTCGCTATGAATCCAAAATGAAAAATATCATTTCAATCTATTAGCTGCTGTTAATTGTTTGTCACAAAGGTGTACTTGCTGTACTGCCATGGTACTGTGGATGACCTATGCTGAAGAAGTCACCTTCCTTTGCAGACCTAACACTTTCTATAGCTAAAGAGACAACAAAATAAATTAATACTTTTCACTTTCTCTATCATTTTTCTACAGCTGCCTCATAATAAAATACTAACACACATTTGCATTAAAGCTCATCATTAATAAGATAAGCATAAAATATTTCCTTTATAAAATTAGTGCTTTCACAAAGAGCTTCAGGGGCAATATATGGGCACTCCAGCCAAAATTCCCACATCTGGATAATAAGAAACTTGCAATATATTCAGGCTCTCAAAAAAAAAACCAGTCTGGCTGTCACAGGAACTGACATTCCCATTGACTACAATAGAATTTTATGGATTGACTTAATAAATCAATTCATTTTTAAGTGCTATTTGACTGTTAGGAACACCATATCTTTTACAAATGTTATCTTTAGTTGTGCTTTCAGCACTGAAGTTATCCTACCAAATGCCTGCACATTGCTGCCTGTTGTTCAGCAGCTCCAGGGAGCCACATTCCCTTGTGACACACTGCCAGCTCTAGATCCAGGAACTGGCCAAAATGGAAGTAACCTCAGAGTGCCTGATGTGAATCATGACAAAAGTTTTGAAAAAGTCTCCCAGGAACTATGGGTGGGTTTGCATGTATATATTCTAATAATATGGGTAGCACCTGTGTATTTCCATTAGCTCCTATTCTCCTGCTTGCAGAAATATGCTTACAGTTTCTTTTGGTTTTAAAGGCCCTTTGCTGTTAAAATTTGTTCCACTAGTGTGAAAGTAAGGATGGCATTTGGTGTGGAAACTGAATCAAGCACTGAGCTAATTCCCAGTTTCATCACACAGTATCACCTGGTGGATAGTGATTATTTTATTTAAAGGATGAAGTCTATGAGGTTGCTGTGTCTGTGTGCTTCTTGTTTTGTTTTTCCAAGCAAATGGGTTTTTATTCCAGTCAGAGAAGACGCATATAATATCTGTCTCATTACATTTAGATCTTCCTTTCCAACTCCCTCTTTACAAATTTTGCCATGTCTTCTTTTAATATTCTGTTCTGCCCAAGTGGAAAATATCTTTTTAGGATAACTGGACAGTGCAGCAAACTATTAAGGCAACACAGACTCTTTCATTATTAAACCACAGAGTCAAACCCCGACTGATTAAGGCACAGAATGGAAATTGTTCTGCCACACTGATGGCTTTTCAACAGCTCAACTGTAAAGAGATGAGTGTCTTAGACAGCTCCTAATGGACAGATATTCACAGAACATGGAATATCATTAGCAATGCTCATGACTTGCATCTTTAGTGGTCTTTCCAGTGAGATTGCCAGCATATTTCTGGTCCAGAAGGCAACAGAGAGTCATTGCTAAGAACAACTTCCTCCAGAAAAATTGAAATACGGCATTATAACGTAAAAATGTTGTGCACATGATGGCTATGCTATATTCACTGAGGAATTCTGTCTCACTTTTTATCACCACTGAAAAAACTAATCCACATAAGACTTGTGCTCTGATTCTCTGATACTGCACTGGTGGAGTCTCCTGTAAGCTTAGTTCAGGTCTTAGTACCATTGAGTACAGTAATGTAAATACAGTGATTAAAAAAGTAAGTATTGCAGTGTTAGTCTAAGTAATCTTTGTACTGCAAGAGTTGCATTAAAGATGACTCTTTTAGCCTGACCTGTGAACTACTACAACTCTCCGCTTTTTAAAAGACTTGTTTCATTCTTTTTTAGTTTTTTGTTTGTTTGGGAGGATGGTTTTTTGTTTCCAGTGGTTTGGGCAAATATAAACCTTAATAGAAGGGGAAAGGTAATTTTAATGATAAGGTGTGATTTGCTGCACATAAAAGCATAAAGCATTTGAAGTATCATGAGACTTACAATACAATGGGAAATAATTCACCAGAGTACATTCCTGTAGACTCCAAGTAGCAATAAATCCAATTTGATCTGAAGCTGTGTGGAGCAAAATTCAATCAAAATTTTAGGGTTTGCTGTTGTTTTTTTCTTAAAAACCTGTACAAATGGGAGAAATATATTAATAAAACTTCCCTCTGAGAAAAAGTTATTTGTTTGACTGAGAAGTGTATATAGAGTAAGGCTTCTTCCTGAATAGACTTCTAAAATTAGAGTGAAACAAAACAGCCAGCAATAGAAATGGAATAGTAAAACTCCTTGCCCCCTACCAACTGTTTGGGGGAGCCAAAAAGGGCATATCCAAAAGCAGGTCCATTTCTTCAATTCTGTCTCTTGATGTCATTAGAAGCTGTTACCTCATCTTTCAAACCATTCCTCTCATGTCTCCAGACATACTCTGTACTTACAAGAATACTTCTGCAATCTTGCTAAAGTGGTTTCCAGAGATTTCAGTATTCCCTCTGATCCTCCACCCGGAGGTCACTGCTGGGCAGTGCAAGGGAGGGGAACATTCTGCCTCAGACAATCAGCATGCCACCGATGCCACTCACCAAGATAAAGGAGAGCAGTAAAGTCAAAGCCTGTATTCAAACTCTCCCCAGTTTCAGGGTCATTTGAACCAGCACTTGGACTTGTTCCCACTGCAGATGTTTCTGTTCCTGATGACATTAGGTGCCCTCCCACCTCCCATGGCCCAGTTCAGAGCTGAGCTGCCAGAGCTCCATGTCCCAAACGCACCTCCAGCCTTACAGGATAATTAAGAGCTCTTACTCCCTTCTGAACCAAATGTAACTGCACTGCTGGGAACTGAACTGCTAAAAATTTGTCAGCTGCCTGGCTCAAGCTGTTTCTGCTTGTAAAGGAGGATGATAATTGCTAAAAGATTTCACATTAGTTATTCAGTTTTCACAGTTGTTTTGCTGGAGTTTGTACTGTTTTCTAAACCTCAGTGCTAAAAAAAAAAAGCTGTATCTCATCATGGCTCCAACAACCCGTTCTTAGAATTTTATTAAATAACTATTCTTCTTATTCTCAAGCTCACTGTCAAAATATTAAAGCTTGATTCTTTTCTAAAGTAACATTTTCTACATGTTTTGTTTCACAAGTTCATAAAGAGCTTGAAATGTTCCCACTAGTGTTCCTAAACAGCAGACAAATACTTCTGGCAGCAAAATCCATCTCAGCAGTTCAGTGTGGAGCACCTCATTGCTTTGAGCCACGCTTAGCTGCCAGGAGCTCTCTCACAGCCCAGGCAGTGCGGAGAGCCTGGGCCATGCCAAGAGCACATGAGCTGAACTCACACCACTGGCCTCTTGGTGCTCTAACAAAGTCCCTGAGGGCTGCTCTGACTGGGAAAACTGGGAGATGTTTTAGCCCAGGCTCCCCCACGACTGATGGGGCAATAGAAGCTTTTACTTTAAAATATGTGAAACGAGGCCTTGGCTTCCTGCTTTAGGCATACGTAGTTCACTCTGCTTTCCAAGCTGGTCTCACTCCTCCCTCATCAGAATCCCTTGGGGAAAAAAGACACCGCACACCCAAATATGCACAAAAGGGCAACCATTAACTCACCAAACCCTACACAAATCTCCCCAAAGCTGTAACAAGCAGCAACCACTTCCAGACTTGCTGCATTCTCTGTTCCTGTTTTCTGCATCTACACCTGCATGTCTCCACCAGAGAAACATTTCACTGAGAGACATTACTCTTGTAAGGTTTTGATAAGCATTTCAGCACATAGTTGAGGCAGCAGCAAACACGCCAGCATTTTTTCCCATAGCACATCATTATAACACAAACTGAACTGGCATCCAAACACCCCACTAAACTTTCTGTTAAGCACGGCTGGGAACATCATTCACAGAGAAAATTTTATCCAAGTGTGAAGAATAACACAGCTCTCCATAGCTATCTATTACCAATGTTTTATGGAGACTCCTTTAAACCATGCAACTAACTGTAGAGCCCAGGCAGAGAGCACCTTTCACCTGTAATTATGCAGATGTCCACATGGGAAAGAAGCAGCTTTTCTATCAATCACAACAACACTAAGCAAATAAAGAGTAAGAGATGAGAGAATACTTTATTGTGATTGTGTGAAGACAATGGCAATGCCATGTAAAAATTAGTGGGAAAATTGTACACATTAGAGTTTCAAATAAGATCAAAACCTCATTATTTTAGAGCAACACAGAGAGCTGAAGATGCACTGTTTGATTTCCAAGTTACTGCATTCTTCACGATGCTTTCCATTCAGAAAACTCAGGCCCTGCAACAAATCCCATAGTCTTTAAGTTTATGTTCATGTAAAATACATAAGCACAAATAACTACATGTTGTTTATCTTGCTGTTAATATTTTTCTTACAGCAGGATCAGGGCTCCACCATGGAGGATGTAGTTACCTCCCTCCCCATGCTCTGTCGCAGTAACGGGGAAGGAGTTGCTCAGCATCAATCTGCCTTATCTGCCCCTCAAGTCATCCACTCTGGATGTGAACACACCTCTTTTGCATTAGTCACAGGATAATTCACTGTCAGTGCAGGCAGGCTGGACCACATCTGGATGAATTACCTGACAATAAATTTGGACAGTGACTACAGTTTAACACAGAGCTGAAGAGCACTGGTTTAGCTTGGGGTTTTTATTTTGATTAGGAGTTATAATAGCAACAGGATTGAATTTATAAGAATTAATTTTAAGTCATAATGTTATGTATCTGGTAGCACAAGCAAAAGGCACTACAGTTGCATCCATGAATGGATGTTCTAAATGAGAGCAAAGTACTGCACAAGCACTGTGCTCTCTGAAGACAACACTTCTCCCTATACAGATGGGTTTTCCTCAAGACACGAGATCATCTTTGAAATGAAAAATTCACTGTGGAAAAGGAAGAGAATAGAGCAGTCTCAGGACAAGCCAGCAGAGCAAACAACTGCCACCCACACTCCAGCACCGTCAGCAGAACAGTGCTTGACCCCAACACCGGACATATCTGCACATTCCTTCATTTAAGAATTCTGGAGGTGTCCATTCCTAAGGTAAAATATTTCTACTCCTCTACCCAGGCCACAAGCACAATCCTTTCAAAGGAAACAAAGTATTTCAGTTGGATTTATTAACATGGACTAAGAATTATCTATGCTTTAAAATAAATAAAGAAATGCATTGTCTGTAAAACAATGAGTTTGGTTTGACTTATTTTGGAAGTGATGGTACATCTCAGTTTTTTTAAGGCTGAAACACAGGCACAAAGTCTTCCTTTAACTAAGATTTCTCTAAAAGATTTCTTAGTTTCTAAGATATTTTTAAGATTTTTTTTTTGTGCTGTCAGAGAAATGCAGTAATAAAAAAGACTCTGATGTTCACATGAAGCAGCTGAGCATGGACCTGTATTACACAATGAGGACAAGTAACCAACCCAAAACAATACTTGCCCTAATAGACAACCCAAGCAATACTTCTCCTACACAGCCTAGCTTTGGTGTGTTCCAGCATGCTCAGACATCAAGAAAACTGCTGTTATAACAAGTGAGAAGTTTTGTTTGCTTATGCAAATGTGGTGATTATTTACCAGATTCCCAAAAAAAGATTGAAGGTGGATACTGGAAGCTGAAGACTGCAATATCACTCCAGGACTCTGCTGGCTCTGATAACCCCTCAAATCAGTCCTCCACAACCTTGTACCTCCTGCAGACATCTGTAATCTCAAAAAGCAATCAGCAAGCACAGAGCTCATGCAAACACCTGGTTTTCCAAAGGGGAGCATCTGTCCTCCCCTCCATATGACCGACAGTGTCTACATAGAAGCCAAGGTCCTGCATAGGCAGGTCTAGATATGGCCTCTGGTTTGGCTAACAGCAAATGAATGCCTCAACCTGAGGGGCCTTCCCTATGCACTTCCAAATGTAATTTTCCCTATAAGTAGCAATAGCAAATAATCCCCTACTCATAACAAAGCTGGGCATAAAACTGCCCCATGAGCTCACTTCGTTAAGAAATGTAAGTCATTATTTTATTTGATATTTAAAGAATTATAAACAACTCATCTGAAACACTTCTGAGGTATCTCTAGAATTGTATTACTGCAGATTTGGTTTATGTGCTGCATCTCTATGGCCTTCACTGGAGGTAAACTAGCTTCACCAACTAAAATTCTGTACTGTTAACTTCAATTCTGAAGAGGAAAGAAATTCTGAGCTACAAAGCCAGTGCAAACATATCTCAGCACATGTTATGCTAATGGGCTGCTAATTGTCGGTGACAGCAGGAATGTCCTCACACACAGTTTCGAGACAAAAACCAAAGCCTGTATTTAGAGGTTTGTGGGTACACAGCTCAGTTCTTCCCAAGCAAGGGGAAAGATGCAACTCATGATATCAGAGTCCACTTTTAACCAAGTAAGAGTATATTTGGTTCAAAGATTCATCTAGAAGTATTTAGAAAACAGAAATTTTGAGAATGTTATCAGAATAGGTACGTCACAACCTGCAACTTTGCACTCACAGCAACTTACAAATGTAACCGTTTGTGAGCACAAATTTCTGATGTCTTGCTATACCACCCACTGACAGTAGCACCATCTGTTTATGGCACCACTTAAATCATGATTGCTCAGCTGGAGAACCTCCTCCACTAACATCCTCTGGTGAGGACATCACCTTTCCTGTGTAGAGTGGGTGGAAATACAACAGCCCACATCACAAAATCCAATCCACACCGAAACTCGTGTGATTCTGGTGACATAGTTTTCCTCAGACACACAGCCTCCGAGAATAGTTTTCCTCAGACATTGTCCTTTTCCACAACTGGAATCAGGATTGCTTTCTGCTCGGGCTATCTTTCCAAATTCAGCCCAGAGACATTAAACTAGAATGGTGCTTGTTCTAGCTCGTCATGGCGGTCCCTCTATATATGTACTACTCAAGTCACCACACTAGTAAAACACTTACTTGCAGAGAATTTGATTTTTGTTCACTGTAAATGCTATACAAATGTGTTAAAGTTTTCAAAAGCTCTCTCCACCTCTCCAGGGTAGGACTGATACACAAGGCACAGCCTGCACCAAAGAAAATATTGGAGGCAAAGAGAAATTCTGTCACTTATAAACACACTGGAAGAAGCCTTTATCCCCCAAATCTGAAATTATTTATGTCTTGTGCAACACTCTCAAGTGAAAAACCATAAATCGATGGTCTCTTTTAAAAACAAACCTTTCCAGTAATATACTGGAGCAGGTGAGAAGGCTCAAGTGTATAAAATGCCTTGAGATCCAGAGTTAAGATATTAGGCAGAGGTAAAGACTTTAGGAATTATTTACAAAAGTTCTGTAGCCACACTTACTCTAACATTTTTCAGCTCTGGTCCTTGTCGCATCTAGCTTCTCAAACTAAGCTGCAATCCTAAGATATAATGATATATTAATATATAATTGTTTTGTTAAGGATTTTTTTTGCTCCTTGTCTCTGTTATACCATAAGTTTGAAACCTGTATTTTATTAAGTAGAGCATGACCTCATATACATAACCATAGTGCAGAAGTGATTTTTAAGTCAGAAGTGATAGTGCCATTTCTACATTTACCTTTGTTTGCACTGGAGCAAACACAAGATTAGGACAAATATCTCATTAATTAATTCATTAATTCAAATTAGTTTCTACATAAAAAGCAAAGACCTCAGATAAATATTAAATCATTTGCTAAGGGAAAACAGGCCACACTGTAGGGAGAAAGAGCTAAAAACACTACTTTGCCTTTCTTTGACTTCATTTCTCTTAAGATTTCCTTCAAATTACACTGATCCTCTTAACTGTAGTGCAATCAAACCAAGTAGTCTTTTGGTACAAAAGGGTCATGCACTAGCTGAAAGTATATTCAGGGCTCCTTTGTCTCCTGTTGAAGAGTTAAGAAGATTTCACAGAGCTGCTTCCTGCCAGCATTGCTAAGAAGTCATTTTCAGCTACACATAAGGTGCTTTCCTGTCCTTCTGTTCCTTGGTGTTCACCTCAATGACTCACAAGGAAGGAGTAAAGTTGTGCCCTTCAACTTCAGTGAAAGCCAGAAAGTCGTATTTTGTAAGCATAACAATCCTTTTGCAATTTCTCCAGTTTTCTTCCTGTAACTGACTCTTGTTACAAACAACATCAGAATGTCCCCACTGGCTTGGACCCAAAAAGCATTCTTGGTCCAAGCTCAGTCACTGACCAGAAGGGTTAGCAGGTGCCTGGAGAGGAGAATAAGAACAAGATGAGCATGCAGTGCAACTTAACCAGCTTAGCACTCTGCTGACTCACAGATTTTGTTTCTGTGACAAAGTCTTTGGATGTTTTCTCTTCATGAATTTATCCAATTGCAACATCCCATAGCAGTAAATTTCATAATTTAAAAACATGCTGCAGAGAAGTGCCTTCTTCTCAACTGATGTTCAACCTGTTGTCTTCTAGTTTCATTTGATTTGTGTTAGTTCTTAAATGGAAAGAGATTTTTTTCCCTATTTATCCTCTCTGTTCCATATATCATTTCAGAGGCTTCTATAACTCCTCTCCCCCTCCTATCCTTTCCTCTCTAGGATGAAGAGTCACGATTAATCTACTCAGTCCTTGTGGTGACAACATTCCATACCTTCAACCACCCTTGCCATCATTCAACAACTCTCCTATTCAGAGTGCAGTCAATTTTGGTTCATCTAAAACACTCAAAAATCTGTTTGTAAAAAGTGGTGGCTGAACCTCAGGTAGCTTCAGAAAGAATGTATTAGTGTGGATTTGTTTATTTAAGTCACTTTAATTTTCTTCTAATCCAAAGGGGTTTCTCTCCTGTGCTCACAGCAGAAAGCCATGAATCCCACAAACAGTTTCTCAGGTGAGACTCATAGTTATCCTCCCAAATAATGTCAGTCTGCTCTGTCTCTCTCTCATTTCCTAAACTGCCATTCACACAAATCTGGTGGAAAAATGGCTCTGGTGGCCCATGCCAGTGAATCCATACTCCGGTGAGTATCAAGGGACTCTTAGTTACTGCAATAACCTTGATGTTTGCAAAGCATGCAGTTACATAGATGTGTATTTGTAGGTACTTTCTTTCCATGGAAGATTTTTATTATTAAAATTTAAATCCATGATCTACAGGGATCTGATTCACATACAAAGTAAAAAGGAAGACTTCTGTAGATTTTACTGACCTTTGCTTCTGGCCCATAAAGGTTCACAAAAGGTTGAAGCAGCTGTTGACACTGTATCACTAAATCAATCACAGTTTGTAACTTAGAATCACAGAATCATTGAGACTGGAAAAGACCCTTCAGATCAAGTTCAACTGAACAGTCTTGAAACAATAAACCCCACCAAAACTAGGACTGACAAGAAAATAATATTCAAAATATGCCTTAACCACCAGGAGACTAATACACCTGTGCTACACCAACACCAGCACTAAATGAAACTCTACTATTACAAATTACAAAGTACATTGGCAGATTTCCAAATGTCCAGCCAAATCCCAAACCAAACAAAGACAGTGACTATTAAGTTTAAGTGAATCTTTGAACATGTTTGCAATAAATCCTACAAGCCTTTAACTTTTATTGTGCCAGCACTTATTCCACTGATTTACAGACTGACTAAAATGAAGAATCCTCACGGTTGACTCAAATAACACCCTTTTAAAGGGTTTCTCAAAGACAGGTGAAGAAGATTACATAAGGCAGAATAATGGATGGAGAAGTGGTGCATGACCACCTATTTATCTCTTCACTTGTCGTACAAGTGCAACTCAAAGATTTTCCTTAGCTTCAGGCTCATACTTGTACTTACAAAATCTTTTCCTGACAAATTCTAATCAAAACAGATGATAAGGAAAGACAGTTTATTTGACAGTTACTATCCAGTAACTTAGTAACCCAGAGTACTCCCTAAGCTAATCAGAATGGAAAAGATTTTAAACCAAAAAACTTGGCTCAAAGTTTGCTAACGTCTAGACCCAAGTTGCCAGCACCAATCTGTCTGCACTGATGGAAGCATGATAAGCAACTTGAGAATGACATATCATTAGGGATCTGGTTTTAGTATCTACATATGAATATCTCTCTCAAAATTCCTCTAGCCACCCTGGGCCCTCTCTATTTTATGGTTTTAATGTTTTGTACTAAGACATGTGAAACACACAAACTAACAAACTGGGTGTACACGAGGATATCAAGTCCATCTCTGCTAAGCTTTAGAACAGCATTATATGCCTAATAAAAAAAAACCACTAGAATGGATGCTGGATATCTATATCTTTATTGGACTGCACATTTTAAAAAGCAAAAGGAGAACAGCACCAGCAAGAAGAAAGGCAAATCATCCTAATGACAGATTTAGCCATGAGAAGGATGTGACAATGCTGCAAAAGAGGTCCCTAGTACAGACAGGATTAGGGGCAGGGTTCTAACTAAGGGCTCTTGATTGTTAAAGCATTGCTACTTTGTAGACCAGCCTAACCCTTGGTAATCAGGATGAGGCCATTTCATCCAACTCAGAAAAATTGCCTGGGATTGTTGTGATTCAATGGTACGTGTAGATAAGTGGGAAGGTGTGGCAAAACTGAAAGAGAGAAGTAAGTTGTTAGATACAAAAGGCAATGCAGAGTCAGCCATATGTGAAGGAAATATGGAAAGAACCAAAACTGAGAAAAAACTCAAGTGTTTAAATGAAAAATAATGTGTAATGAAAAAGATTTTCCTTTTAATGAAACCAGGAAATAAAAAAAATTGTTAAAAAAATATATTTTTCATCCCTTCCATCTTGAAAAATCTCAAAATATAACTTATATTTTCCTTTTTGTATTGTTTGTGCTTGGAAAAGTTCAGAATACAGAGGCAGACAGGACAAACCAAGCCAATATTCAACATCACTTTAGAGCTGACTCACAGCTCTCCTCTAGGATCAAAGCCAATTCTCTTCAATTTCTCTGTTCAAACTTCTCCATCTATGCCAGCTGTGCTGGCAGCTGCCAGTACAGTGACTTTTTGCCTCTGTCATTTCATTCTCAAATGAACAAAATCAAACTGTAGTTCTGTGATGTCCTCACCTGAATCCCAGTGTTTACTGGTGTATTTGAAACAGCAAAGTCCTCTCAGTATAACCGTCTGTGCACATACTGTACTAATGTCAGCTAGGAACAACCCCGGTACAGTTTATCAGGTGTGGTACCCCAAGTCAGGTATGGCTAGAACAGATGCTATCTGGCCTGGTCAAAGTGACTGGAGCATTTTGTTGACATTGGTAAAACGTACACCTCTATCCCAAAGTGCTCAACAAATAAATAGGACCTCCAATACTTTTTTCCTCTACAACATTCATGACTGGGCACAGAATCATTTTACTGCAGCCTACTTACTGCCTTACAGACTTACTTGTTGAACTTTGTATGGCAAGGAGCATCCTCCTTGTTTCCATATCCAGTATGTAGCATAAAGGTATTACTGCAGTACAGAGGCTCTTGTAAGGTCAGGGCAACTTATTCCTCCCTTATGCTGTTTGTAATAGGGTAAAAGTCTTGTTTTGAGACAAAACACATAAAAAAATGAAGGTGCTGGCATGTTATTGTGTAATGTAGTACAAAACAAAATAGGGAAATATCCATGCAAGAATCCCCTGGAGAGTTGGACAAAATGGTACAGCAAAAACAGAGATATGTCAACAGACACTTAATGCATTTTAGGAATGGCCCTGCACAGTTTATGTGGCTTTCTGCTCACTACACTGAGACAACAACCAAAGTTTAGGGCTTTCCTCCTGTGATCAAGTGGTTTACTCAAAGGTTCTTTAACCTGATAGTTGTCTAAACTTTCCTAGTCAAAGCACAGCAAGACTGTGCAGTGGGACGGCAGATTTAAATGAGGGGTTTACAGCTGTCAGTCCCAGAATGAGAGCACCTGGTAGGTTTGTCCTGCATGAAGGCCACGGGCTGAATCAGTCAGCAATACTTTGTAAAGGCTGTAGCTGGAAACAAGACTCCTCCTGACACAGACAGGCAAACCTATCTGCAGGTGAGTTGCTTACTTGCCCACCAAATCAATACTCCAAAGCAGAATTGCCCAAAGAAAACTTGTCCTTTCTTGTCCTCAAAATGCTACCTTTGATCAGGATAAACTGGAGGACAAGAAAGCAATAAATGACTCTACCCTTCCTGCCATTTCACTTGACTAACTCATGAGTGAAAGGTATCTATTCTTTAAAGGCACTTAATAGATTGCAGGCAGTCACATAACATCCGTATGGCAGACTGGAACTTTATTTGGGGACTGTTTCTCAGCCACAAGTAAACATGCAAAAATTTGCAAGAAAACTTTGATTTCTTTTTTAGTCTGAACAGACTGACTTCCTCAGGATTGCCAGGCCTGGGGATTGCAGGTGTCCTTGACTACAGGTTTCCCCTAACTATGGATGATAAAAGTGATCTACTTTGCAAATTACTTTAATGCTACAGAAAAGACAAATCAGCAAAGCAACAGAGATGCACCCTGTAATTTACATTCAGCCCTTTCCCACTCACTGCCTGATCTGCAACAGAAGACAGTCTGACCACAGTCTGTGAAGGCAGATACAGCAGTGAAAATGTGATAGAAATCAACACAAAACACAAACTGAAGATTGACATGCAAGCCACATGGCTGAGAAATTTAGCCCAAATCTTCTGAGGCCTACAGAGCACCTTGCACACAGGTCCTTCCTTGCAATCACTTTCTTCATAACTAGCTGGCAAGCAGCAATAGCTCAACAGAAGTACACCAATAACAGACCTTTCTTCATACCTCAGTTCCTCCTGTCCCTACAAAAAACTTCTCTCACCCAAGCTAAACTCTCTTGGTGTCAGAATGGAGGTTGCTTAGCTTTGAACAGAGATTTTTTTCCCAAACACAGACAAATCTTCCTCAGAATCTACAAATCTTGCAGTTCACCACTTACCGATCCAGAGTGTCCTGAGGCACTTTACTCCCTCCAGCTCTGCTGTTGACACTGGCATTCTTGTTGGCAGTCATGGTCATTTCTGCTTTCTAGAAATGTGGATATCTGTGAGAAGAAAAGTCAATTAAGCTTCAACAAGCCCAAATCACACTTAACTGCTAGAACTACTATGATGTGTAAAGGCAGAACTCCAGGCTGCTTTTCATCCTATACAATGAAATCAGTCTAGTTATGATCCTGAAAAATTAAACCCTACCTCTCTACTGCTGCTCTTCCATGTCCACGGCCTAATTTATCAGAGCCCAGTGCTATACAGCGAAATATTTTATGGGAATTAGGTGTGTACTTCAGGTTTTGACCTGTCTGGTGAACAGAGCTTGATATCAAGTCCACAAAGTATCACAGGTTTGGTGTGGTTCTTCCATCCATCAGTGTATGAGGAGAACCCATTAACTGCACTACTCGATACTTGCAAATATTATAGCTGTGAAAGGCATTTTGACCACACAAAAGCTATTCCAAGGAATGAAGAAAGCTTTCTCAATTTTAAAGTGCAGCTCCATTATGGAAATATTTTCTAATAGTGAATTTTATTCAATAGTGGATTTGTTGAGTATAATTTTCAAATCTGGTTTTGCTATGAAAATATCACAACTGGTTTTCTCTACTGGCCTCAAGATTTTTTTAAGTAAAACTGTATTAGGACACCTTTAAAAGCTCAGGTAATATAATGAAGCTTTACCAGTGCCTAGCTAATTTTTTAGTAATACTGGAATCCCAAAAGTTGTGAATTTAATTTCAGACCTGTATATTCAGTTAAGTGTCCAAAAGATGGGTCTTACTTCTGTGACATTGCTGCACACTGGCAAAGAAGCAGCCCAGTACCATGATTTATTTTGCCTTCATCTCATTATGTTAATAGGAATGTCAGGCTGTGACTGAAGGGAGAATATGATGATACAGATATAGGACAGGATGTAACCCTAAGGAGACACAAGAGGTAAGCCCTAACACCATGCCCTCTGTTGACCATATCCCGTGTTTTGCTGGTGTAGAGCACGGCCCTTAGCATCCACTTCCTCTGTCACTGTAATCTCTTGAGAAATATCTTGCAAAATTAGAGGAAAGTATTTTCATGTCATGATAAGATTTCTAAAATACCAACAGAGTCCCTTGAGAAAGAAATGGAACAGTATTTATTCTATCTGGTGCTAAAGGAGTCATTTATGCAGGATTCTGTAGCTCTGCTGGCACTACTCTGGGTGGTTTGCTGAGATGCTCTTTAGTTTGTAAGCTAAAATATCTACCATGGTTTACAGCACTGCCACCCAGGATCTGACCAGAGCTACCATTTTTTAACAACCATTAATGGCATAGCTAATGCAAAAATAAGGAGCATTACAAAACTTCTTGTTTACTCAAACCCACAGTAAGTCCAGACTGCTTGAGAAGCCACTGTAATGTGATGCTGAAAAGCAAGTTGGGTACTGACAACACACAAAAATCCCTGTACTAACACAGCCATTGCAGTGAAGAGGATATTCTATAAATCGCTTCATTCCAAACAGTTCTGCCACAAACACAGTCAGAAAATCTCCTGCAGATTGCACCTCCAGAGGCAGAGTCAATCATACTCACCACAGACTCCAAGTCTACTCGTCCTTCTCTAATGTCTTATATCAATTTTTCACAGACTAACTGGAGATTTTTTCCCCAGTTGGTAACATTTTTTCTCCACTGAAGCTCCCCAAATTCCTCCAGAGTCTCACTGTTATTGTTAGCGTTACATTATCAAGATAACATGACTGTTACAGAACTGCCTGTTCCGACTGGAAAAGGGATTGCTTGGGACAAGAAAGGAAGCCTGCTGATGCTGGCCAAGCTTTCTAGGACTGTACATTCCACAGGGAGCAGGCAGGGTTTTTAATGTTTTCCACTCACAAGTTCAATACTTTCACTGTGTTGAACCTGTCTAAATCACATATTAACAACTAATATGAGAAAAATCAGAGACACAAAAGTGGTATAAGGAGAATAGTAACTGCTAGCATGCACACATTACAGTAATTTTCCAAGATTTACTTTTCTGTTCAAGACAAAAATAAGCTCAAGAAACCCTCAAAAAGATGAGGCACTAACACACATACTACACACACACACACACAAAAAAAAAGAAAACAAAGATAACGTGCTTTTATGTTGTTGTTTTCTAAGAGTCCACTTTTCCCATACACAAAATCCAATGGGGAAAAAAGGGGGAAAAAAGTACATCAAAGCTTGATAAGAATCATTGTGGTCAGTATTTAAAACAAGTGATTATTTAAACCTCATATTTCAAAGCCACCTTACATGTCAAATAGGCCAAACTGATTTGTTTTCAGCAAGAGAGGAACTGAGTTTTAAAAGGCAATTTTGCAAGATATTTCAAATTTAGTGAGATTAGTGTATTTCTTCCCATGCAGTTGAGACTCCAATATATATGGTGATATCAGCTGACTTTTGTATGCAATTTTTCTTTAATCCTTATTGTGGATGAATATTTTAGTGCAGGTGTTGCTGGTATCACACCAGCATATACAGGGAAAATACAAACAATCTGAACATGACAGTAAAGTATTCAATTAACAATTTACAGAGGTGCTTAGAAGCAAAGGCTTATACCCCTCCATCTCTCTCTCCCCAAAACAAAACCCCAACACTTCCCCCACAGAAAAACCCACAAAACAAACCAGAGACAAATAAAAGAAACCTAACCTAAATTTTATGGTCACGTGGCAAGTTATTTTAGAGTCTTCACGCGAGTCTGACACCCCTTCAGGTTTGTTGAATCATTGTATGGTAAGAATCACATCCCTGGGGCTTGGGTGAGAGCGTTCTTCAACACAGCATTTGCAAATTATTTTTCACAGAGCAATGAGAACCAAAATCTCTCAAGTATTGTGACACTGCTAGGGCAATCACAGCTTCAAAACAGGAGGGAAAGAACATGAAAATCTAAGAGACCCAGTGCTACCATGCATTTGCATTCATCTTTTAGGAAGGAATTTTCAGCAACACTGGGTGTGACCTTGGTTCTGAGGTTATCAAGGGCGCAGTGTATTTGAAAAACTTCTAAATGTAACTACGAGAACTCTCTGGCACTTACGGTGTTTGCTTTACCTTGCTTGCTTCAGTATTAAAAAGTACCAAAAAGGTTTTGTTTATCTTTTGCTCTGTTACATCACTGGAATTGTATTTCGGCTCAAAGAGTTAGAGCAAATCCAGCCTTTGGACTGAATCCTTCTTCCTTTTTGCATACAGGAGAGACATATCGATTTGTACCACGTCTAGTACAGTTACCAACAGCCCTTTTCACATGGGTAACAGCCCCTACAAGGCTCCCTTCCAATCGAGATAAATTACAGCCAGGATGTACCAAGAGGGAAGTAATTTTACTGTGACTTTTACCAACTCATTTGTGCTAAATGAATGCTTAAAGAGCTCTCCTTGAACATAACAAGTTCTCATCTATTGACAAATCAAACTGGATTAAACTAAAGGCTCCTTTAAAAACAGACTGCTCCCCAGGGAAGCAAGAAGGAGTTATCAACAGAAAATATATGTCACGTATTGAATGAGTAGTTATTGTTTCCCTCTGTGGGCTGAAAAAAGTATGTTTTTAAAAAATACATTGACTACTTCAAGCTTAATTATCTTGATTTGGGAGATCAGGGTAGGAAGAGTTTATAATACCACACATTCTCACCCCATCACTCATACTGCTATCTCTTTCAGGGAGCTCATTCATCTGAAAACCAACCATTTGAGCTTGTTCTTGAGGCTGATTTTCAGTCATTCATTTGGATTATTCTGGACTGTCAGGGAAACACCTTAAAAATGGCTTCAAAACACAAGTTACTTAAAACTAAATTTGTGTGCTTTCCCTTGAAGACAGAAATCTTTCTGATTGTGGACAGTACTCTTAGTGTTATATGTTCCTAGTGTACAAAATATTATTTTAGTCTTACAAACATGCAAGCTATTTTTTTTTAATTTTTTGAGAACAAAAAGGATGCATTCATCAAGATATCTTCTGTCTGACATGAATGCAGCAGAAACTCATGTATTTAACAAAAACTGTCAGATTTCATACACTAGAAGTTGAATTTAGATGCAAAGCATCTACATTACTCTCACATGACTTCAGCAAGCAAAATACATGTGCACCTCAGATCTGGATCACTTTACTGCACAAAGGTGTCTTCTGGTTTCCTTCTGCTGTATTTCAGTGTCAGTCACAGTCTGGTAAGTCCTGTCAACCAGCCCTATAAATAAACTTACTGAGCACCGATTTGTTGCAAGCCCTTAGTAATCACTTTTGCAATAAAGGCTTAGAACAAAATAATCAGAAGCATATATATTTTAACATTTGCAATACAAACATCTCAACAATGACCAGACATTGCTATGAAAAGAGCCTACTCAGAAATTGTGCTCAACATATATCACAATTCCTTGGTATTATTCTTCCTTTGTTTCTTCCGTTCATCCTCAGGATTTTTGCACAAAAATGTCCATTCAGCTCTCAGGAGATCACCTGCTTCTGTTGCTTACTCCTCAGTAAAGTCATAGCAACCATAGTCCCCTAACAGCAACACCAACATCACTAGCACAATAATGAATAGTTTCTTGTGACACAAAAACCAAACAGATTCTTCTTCATGAATATTTTTTGTGTCACAGAGAATATGAAGAATGAGAAAATAGAATGTCCTTTGATATTTCCTGCAGGGCATCACCAGTCCCTAAAAACATCTCAATGCAATTCAAAGCACAGTTCATGCGACACATTGCCTGGGAGCACACACTGTGGGGTAGACACAGGGTGGACAAACCAAGATGAAAGCCTTAGTAAGCCTTAAAAGGAACCTCCCTGTTGAGTTGGCACAGATGACTGAATCTCCCTCACAAAGTCTGCCAGACAGCTGAGAAGCATCCTGACTTTGCAGCTGCTGGAGGTTTTGATTTGTTAGAGCATCATGCAAGGCAAAACATAGGTCACAGCTATAACACAGATCAAGCTGTTACGCCCAGTGTTGTCAGCACAGATCCCTTCCTGCCTACCAGGCACACATGGATCCCACTCAGAACACTGCTAAAGTGCAAACTGCAAAGCTATTAGCACTTATATGCCTTGTGTAATGTTTCAATAACACACGATGGGAGGAAAGAGAATCTTGATGCAGCTGCATAGAGACTTGAGAGAGAGAGAGAGATTAAGACTTCATTTTGCCATACATTTCTTCTGAGTCACAGAGTTATGCCAGTTGAGCTATTTCCTGACTACTTCTGTGCATGGACATCTTTTCTAGAAGCAAGCTGTGCTACCCAGAAATATCTGAAGTACACTCAGCTATACAGAGGGTGGCTTAACAAGATCACTATTATATTGTGCTTTAAACATGATTCAACTTTCCAGAGTAGACAAATAGCCTTCATTTTCATGTATCGATTTGTACTGTATGAAGCAGAAACAAGTCAGAATTCGTGTGTACACAGAGGAGAATTGACAGCATTCTAAATATTCCACATGAAGTCTTCATGCAGATGTTCTTAGTATATTTACATTGGGTAACACACTTTGCAAATTCCCTTGTATAAGGGCATGCTTAGAAGTCAGAGTATAGGCAGTGGACTATCTAAGAGCAGGCAGTGAGCTATAAATTAATAACTTGGTTTCCTATTCCCTGCATATACAGACTCTTGAGCTGCTTCTCCAATACCTCGAGTGACAACAATGAAGTTGACACTCGCAGAGCTTGAAAACCCTCAAAGCAACCTTTCCTTTCACAACTGCAATCGTGACAGTGTGGGAAATCCATTCTACAACAGCAGTAGGTCACCTTTGAACACCAGTCCATCAGTAAGGTCAACAACTGATGTGTGGTGATACCATGAATCTCCTTGTTAGATCACTATGTCCTAGAAACTGTGTTACTGCTCTGAGTCAGTGTCTCCCAGAAGCACATCCTGTTCGTGATACCCAAGCTGCCAATAATAACAGTTGTAGTGAAGCAACTATTAATTTCCATGGACTGTCTCAATATGATGATAGAAAAGCATCCTGGGAGGATGAGGTATGGCCTGGAGACCTCATGGATGTAAGTAGAGAATACTGGCCAAAGCTGCCTTGGCTTGTATAAAGATATGAGAACAGCCTTGGGTCTGTCTCTAGCTCTTGGCAGTTACCCCGAGAATCTGTAGAAAGGCACAGAGATCTTAATTTCCCTGTATCCAAAGTACATCCAGAAGCAACCCTGGACACAAACGTTAGCAGCAACAAATGGGATGGCAATTAAGTCCGTTGTTTGTATTAAGGATTTGTGCAAGAACCTTTCAGGAGAGGTATGTGTTTACATTTAAAAATTATGTTCTTGCACTTAAAGCAACATCTGCAGGATGCAGGAGCTCTGAGCTGCATTTGAGCTCAGACATGGATTTCTTTGGCAGTCTTAGGAAACCTGCTCAGAGGTGAGATCCTCAAATTCAGTGTGAGAGAGTAAAGCCTATCACCCACATTCTGGCACTTGGTTTAAATGCCCAGTTTCCCAAAGCTACTCCTATTGTTCCTAATCCAGAAATCTATGATTTGATATGTCCAAATGTCACTGGTCTACTTGGGGTAGTGATACGGACCAGGAGTAACTTTATGATTTAACTCACATACTAATAGTGAGGACTTGTTACTTATTAAGTTCAAGTTCTCCAGAAACATGATGGAGCCCAGATGTGGGGCTATCACCAATGGTAAATATGTAAACAACAGAGACAAGTCATTGCTTCTCAGCTTCTGCAGTCACCAAAACCACTTTCTTCTGCCTTCTGTGGCTGCCTTCCTATAAACTGGCCTCTCCTGGGGCAATGAGTACCTGTCCCATGCCTGCATCAGATCCCCCTCGTGTCTTTGAACATTTTGTCTACCACCTCTGTCTTCTTCAAACTCTACATGTTCTAAGCCAAAACAAACAAACAAACCCAAGCCCCCTCTCCTCTTGGGATAATAAACTACAAAGAGCTGTGAACAGACTGGCTGAGAGGTTGCAGTCCATGCCCTGCCTGCCTAAGCTCCATCTGCCACCTCAGACAAATAAACACAAATATGGGAGAGAAGCATGGATCCAGAAAAATGAGTGAACCCCAGCCTTCCTCTTAGCTGTGCCACTGAAACACAGAATGCATGTTAAAAAGAAACAGGGATGGAGGGTGAGGTCCAGGCAAACATTAGATGAGTTGAGGACTGGTAGAACAAAGGTGAGAGGAAGGATAGTTAACATACTATGAGAAAAACACAGGTGGAAAACTAGAAAATGAAGAAGCTTTTTAGAAAGACAAAAAGGTAAGAAGAAATCCCAGGTGGGAAGAGAAATACTCTCATTCTTCCCCTTCACACTGGGAACACATTCTGTGTCTCCCAGAGAAACCAGTCCATCTTTCCTCATGCTCAGGGGATGTTTTCATTCCATGGCTAAAATCCTCCTCATGGAATAAACTTTGAATTTTCCCAAAGATACGTCAAGAAAACTGTATCTGCAATACTGTGGTAACCTGACATGAGACTTCGCCGAAAGAAACAGAAATTCCTACAGTCCTGCAAAGCAGATGCCAATCTATGAAACTGAGAAATGTCCAAACTCTGTGTAGTAGCTCTTTTGATACACAAGCCCACACTCAAATCTCAACTCAAGTTTTTGAGTCTCTAATCCATGAGAAGTCTCCTTCCCCATGCACATACAGCCCTGCAGTGACTGCAGGAGACTAGCAGTTCCCAGACTCCTGCAGTTTCTTTACAGAACTGGTCCAGGGGAAGAGAGTGGGGAGGAAGGGGTGGTGAGAGAAGAGAAGAAAGGGCTGAGAGAATATTGTCAGCTATAGTAGAATGACAATAACAAACTAAGTGCAGCAAACTACTTATTTCCTTTGTTAACAAAAATTATAGTAGCTATAGCAACAGGAAGAGGGACACAGAGAAAAAAAAAAACCTGACACTTTTTAAAATCCCCAAAGAACACAGCTTTCTAATATGGAAAAATGAAGATTTATTGCACCAGCAGCTCCCACAAGGCAGGGCTGTGGTAGTGGGCAATGGTTTCAATTAAAGGCACCAATCATTTACCAGTAGGGCTTAGTAGCTGGCAAGCAATATCATCTTATCCAGTGGGCCATGATTTCTTCAGGGACTGAACTAGTTTCTCTTGCTGTATGAAGTGTCCTTCAGTCCCATTTCTTGTGGCTTTGCATCATATTCTCTGTCAAGCTCTGTGATAGAGCAACTAATGTCACTGCTCAACACAGAAAACTCCTGTGCTCAAGTGCTTGTGCACATATCCCTTGCCAGCCATCACACACTGGCATCTCCATGGACATTGCCCACTGCACTGCATATTCAGCAAGTATCTCAGAGAGAAAAGCATTTCAGTTCCCTGCTGCCTGTGTGTGTTTTCCTTTTCAGAAATACACACTTGCAAGCTCAGAGAGGGGAGGAATGTCTGGCACTTCTGCGGTGACCATCTGGCAGAGGCACCACTCCATTTTCTGGCAACTTGACCAGGGTCTTAGAACAATTATATCAGTTCCTGATTCAAGCACTGGAGACAGAAGATCAAGTTACATTTCTCTCCAGCCATTAACACTAATTCAGTTTTCACTAAGTCAGCCTTGCTGGAATTTCACTCTTCCACACTAAGATAAAAAAAAAAAGTGTGAATCTACACGGAAAAGCCATTAGAAGAAACATAAGGAATTTCAAGAGTTTCCCTTCACAAATGTAAAAAACACCAATAAGATCCAATAGATCCAATAGAGAAGGAGCTGTTTCTTTCTACAAAGGATATTTTGATAGGAGAACTGAATCTACTGCAGACGAAATGGGACTATGGTCCTCAGTGATATCCACTGGCTTTATAACTACCACGTAAGTAAGGTTTTTTCCCTGAATGTCACAAGCTGACTGTGAATTTGAAGAGAGCATGTTCCCAGCCATCGCTCAGGCACAGGTGCATGCAGCCGTCGGAAGAGGCGCTTTTCCCAAGTAAAGAGTTCAGCTCCCACAGCATTGACCTTTGTCATCCGCATGAAAGGAAAGTTTCAACAAGCTACCACAAGCACAAGTGTTATAAATCACCTTTCATCAGGCCTCCAACCACCAGCCAGTGAAACAACTGGAAACACTTAAACCTGTTTTAACATTCCTTGTAGAAGGAGCCAGCAGAACACCTTCCTGCCCACCCACTGGAACAGACTGCAGCCACCAAACTGCCATGGACTATGGCTCCTGCCAATGAAGGGTCTCTGTTGAGGCTTCCCGGAACAACAGCCATTCCCAGCAGAGCAGGAAACCTGGGAGCCGTCTCGCAAACGCTAGCTCTGTTCCCATGTACACTGCATTCAGAGTGGCAGAAGGGAGGGAAGGGGTTTTAGACAGAGGCAAACAAAACAAATCTGCAAACAAACCGTGAATGATATGAAATATTTTTAAAACCTCTTCAGGCTGTGAGATCGTACTCGATGATTTGAAAAAAGCTTCTCCTCTTCCCTTTTACAAAAATTACTTATGTACTGCTGCATACATGACATGCTGGAGAACTCTCAAGAGACCAGCTGCTGTTCCAAAGAACTTCAACTTCTATGATAGGAATTTCATAAATGAAGGCACTAACTATCTTCCCAGATGCAGGCTTGAATAGAACCACTGTACTGGTGAGTCCTGCTGAGGGAACAATCTTTCTACACAGCCCTCAGGGCAGGAGTAAACCTGACACAGAGCAGTGTTACAGACTGAACTGCCTCATTCCCTGGCTGGAGAGGACCAGGCACCCCCAGAGCTGTCAGACCAGCACTGCTGCCCATAAGCCCCACCACTGAGACCCCCTCACACAGCTTCATGCACACCACTCCCACGGGTGATCCAGGCTTCCCAGATTCCACATCTCTGCTCACACTGCAAGCCTTAACAGCTGTAATTGCCAGAGAGGGCACAGGAGAAACCAGCCTCAAGAAGGAAGCATGATCCCATGCCCTTCCATTCAGCTGGATGAGTCCAGGAATAACAAGTAGCCAGTGCATGCTGGAATAAGGTCCTCTTTCTTGTCTCCAGATTGGCTGCAGTGTCATAATGTGCTACCACTTATGTTTAACAATATTAAAACATGTAACATGAACGGGAAGTATTTGTGTGAAATTACTAATTTTATCCAGACAGTACTTGGAGTGTCACTTCTTCACCAGCATTTCTACCCAAAGTTTTAGCATAGGTGTTCCTACTTTAACTCAATTCAAAACTTAAATAAAATATAATTTAATAGCAATTTGATTTTGCATTGATCTCTTTGAAAAGGCATACCCAGTACTGTCCTTGGAACTAGGAAATGGCCACAAGATAACCCTGAGGGACACAGATTAACACTCTGATCAGACAAATTTCAGTCCCTTCTCCCTTACAGGGAATGTTTTGGCCAAGCAGAGAGCATTCCACACTCAGTAGGGTAAATTTGGTATAGCACCCATATGGAAATATTGGTGGCCAGGGTGTGAAATCTATTATCTGAACACATACGCTCTCTCAGTCCAAAAGTGAACGAGCCTACAGTGAAGCTTGACTCAAAGTTTCCCTATCTCATGGGAGTCCATATTTGAGCAAACTTTCGAATGGTTGCATCATACGCCCTGGCATTAAAGCTGGCAATCATCTTTCTTTTCTTCTATTTTATGGATTTAAGCTGAATGCAGCACAAGTCCAATTTGGATCTGCTCCCTATACAAAAATACTTTTATTGTCTCTTAAAATGTGATTATCATAGAAGAGTAACCCTGCATCAACCTCACCTTCGGACTTAGACCTGTCTACTCACAACACGAAACATCAAAGCACGTTTTGTTATGATCATTCATAACATATAGTTCACTTAGCAAAAGGGCAAACTGGAATTGTACTCTGCTTTCATACAATTTGTGCTCAACTCTAGTTTCTGACACTCCTTTACTGCTGTTCACAGAGGATGACACCAGAAATGAAATTGCATCTCAGAATTCTCTCCTGTCTCCTTCACTTCAGTTGTATTCACACCCATCTTTCCAATACCAGTTATCAGAGAACTGAAAATGTTCATCTCCAAACACAAAATATCACAGATACATAGGTGCAGTTATGCACACTTATATATGTGCAACACTGCATACACAATTGGATAATAAACTTCACAAACAAAACTTGTGTTCTGGTACATAAATTAAGTAGAATAAAGTATACACATGGTATAAACAATACTTTCCTACTAAAAATTCCATCATCATAAAACAAATACAGCCTCTGAGGCTAATAAAATCTGTTACGCAAAAACTCTTCAGTGTCAGCTTCATGTATTTTTTCCCCTGGATTTGATTAACAAACAAATCTAAACACTCAAGACAGATAATAAACAGTTTTGTCCAGCATGAAGTCTACATTGCCAAATTCCACACGGTTTCCAGTTGATACCACAAACTTGGACACAATTCATTCAAAATTCAGTCTTAGCCCTTCAAAAAGTAGATAAGTATCTGTGAAACTTCTTATGATGCCAGGAAGGTGATTTGTATTACAGAGGCAGATACAATTGTACCAGTGCCCAGTACACAGTGGGCAAAAGCAAACAGCAGATTTTACTCTGCTAGCACAAAACAAATGCTTTTTGCAACTCCAAAAGGTAATGATTTATGAGATAAATCCACTTCAAATATCTTTTCTGACTATCTACTCATCTGTGGACTTGGGGCAGAGGTATTTTATCTGATAATTTGCCTTGAAATTTTTAAGTGTTCTAAATGCACCGGGATTCACAGGTTCCTACAGAGCATGAATTCCTGAAGTTTCATAGTAGAATAACTGGCTCTCTCTTTTAGTGTTTTCCTAATACCTAATATCTGAACTCCTACCTCCTTTTTTCCCCCCAGACAAATTTGCTTCTGTTTAGCCTAAAGAAGAATGCACGGTGGGATATCCATATAAACAGGTTATGTTTATCCTATGTTTTAGATGCAACAGTGGAGTCATGCTAAGGATCATTTTTCTGATCCTAGGCAGTCCAAGGATGTGAAAAACACAAAATTCAATTTAGCTGATTCTTCACAGCAGCTATATTACAGGTGAAGCTCTAAAGAAACTATGTGTGGAGATGGTTTGAAGTTTAAGAGCTTTTTTCAAACTGCAGTTTAATTTTATGGCAATTTCAAGGTATTATCTCTGTTATTTCAGACAGCTGCAGTTTCTTAACCCTCACCATTAAAAAGCCAATACAGCTGGAGTTTCTGTAGTGATAAATTCACCTTATGCTATAGCTGTACCACCAGAACATCAAGCAACTGCTCCATTCAATTCTTCTGGAAGCAAGTTTTGGCTCTTCCAGTTCTAATGAGAAAGCTGGAGACACAACACAAAAGAAAAAAAAAGAGAACTCTTGGATAATGCGACCACACCCCACTCATATTCTGCTCTGTGCCCTAAGTCCCCACCCACAGATATACAACAGAGAAATACCAGCTGTTGAAGCTTTGCAGATGGCAAGTCCAATATTGTGCCATTTTGGACTTTCTCCTCAAAGGATCATTCCACATGGCTTGTTTTATAGGGTCAGGATTTCTTTTCCTGGGGGGGGTGTGGATATTTGGGCATGGAAAATATCTGTGGGCATGAACAATAGGGAAATAGCATTTATAAACTGAAATAAAGTCTTTCAATTTGTGGAAACAGCTGGAGGGAGGAAAGAATCTTATGAATAACGTAGTTGAAACTGAACAGACTGTTGACAGTAAGTTCTTTCAGATGCTAACTCTGGCCACGCTACATGACAGTACAACACTTAAATCTGTAACTAAAGAAGATTCAGTGTACAACGTCTTCATTTTCACTGCCATGTGAGAGGTACAGTATGTGTGTGCCAAAGTAGAGATGATCCCCAAAAGGAAAGAGATGGTCCCCAAAAAGAAAAACACACTATTTGGAAGTCATTGCCTTGCTGCCACAGAGTTCAGTTTCTGTGTGAGGCTAAACCAAGGAAGCTTTGCAAAGCACCAAATGGACCTTCTGTGCAGGAATTACAGTATGGGCTGACCAGGCACAGCAGCTTGGTATCGGGGGGAAGCACATGGGCTCACATCTGCCTACAGGTGAAACAGAGCCAGACTTCTACTTGTTCCACCCTCCCACTGCCCCTGCTTTTATCTCCTCCCCACTCATGATTTGGTGCACATCATCCCTTGTCTTGCTGAAAGAAAAGACTTCTGCCAGATACCACTGCTCCAGGCAACTTCCAAACACTACCTTCACACCATTCTCAGAAACACTTAACAGAAGTCTTACTCCCATGCCCAGCAATGGTTTGTGTACTCAGGAGCTGAACCATAATTGAAAGTCAACAACACACAAAGGTGTGAGTCATTTAGGTGCTTTTGAAAAGGTGAATCACCCTCAACACAGCTGATATAAACTGGAGGTTATTTGCTTTAAGCAGACCATTCAGTCAAAACAGAAGTACTAAGTTCAGCAGTCAGTCCAGGGGATAACAGCACAAGCACCTTAAAGGGAGCATCTGCTGAGCCTCCTGTTTCTCAAAAGTTATTTTTCCCTCCTGCCTCACAGAATGAGACTTTCAGATAGCAAGACGGAATTACGTTTCTTACAAGAAACAAGAGGGAGACTTCAAGTGTATGTAATTCAATACAGCATCTTTTCAGGGCAACTCCACAAATGAACACTCAATGAAAACAGATAGAAAACATGGAGGTAAAATTCCATACTAGGAAACACCTTAACAATCCCTTTAAATGTATTACAGAAATGTTTCAAAGCCCTCTCAGCAAGGTACTTCACCCATGCTAAGGAAAAGCAGATATATTTTAATATTTTTTTTTTCTACTGGAAGAAATAAAAGCTATTTGCCAGCTAAATCTTTTCCTTCAAAGCTACCCTGCTTCAACCAAGCCCCATTATTAATTATGCCATTAGACAAGATGGCTCTGATATTAATAGATCATATGGAAGATTTAAGACAGTAAGTTATGTGAAAAATTCAGTGGTAAGGTCAACGTAAACTGAGATAGAAAGTGTTTACTCAGTTCTCCTTTAGGCAAAAGTTTTCCTTGTTTCACAAAGGCCCAAGAAGTTTATCAACTTTTGATTGTTTTTATATTTTATCTAGCACTGCATAGTACAAAACCTCTGTGGTCTGTTATTACTATTGCCTGACCTGTCCAATCACCTGGAAACTCAATCATCTAAGGAGAAACAAAGACTAAATTAGAAGTACTCTTCTCTATAAATAGGCTGTGCAGAAGGCATCTTGCCTCTGTAATCAGTTATTAAGATTACAGGTTCATGTCTCAGAAATCAACAGCTGCAGAGACACAAAGATGGGAAAAGGACATGACCGGAATTATAGAGCAACACCTGTCCTGGGAGCTGGGAACTGCTTGTTTTTTAATTTACAGAATTGCATTTACTGATAAAGCTGTCAGCCCAAAAGCTCAGTGAAATCAGCTTATTCAAAAACCAAGCATTTTAGACTGCTTTCTCAGTTAACTCAAAATTAGAAAGATCACTTCTATTATTTTTTTCAGAGTAGGAAAGGTGCATTATTTTGACATCTACTTGACAGTAAAGTTCTCATCAAATACACTTTTTATGCTAATATTCCTGAAGAACTTTTATTCCTGAAATCAACAGAGTTTTGTCTGAATCATTATGGGCCTCTGTTGCTTCCATAAAAAAGCAAAGAGAGTTCAGTAATCTGGACTTAAGGCCAAGGACCACCATTTTTTAGTCTGAATCTTATTTCTAAGGCTTACTTTAAGTAGCACCAGTGAGTTCTACAAGCTCAAAAAAAAAAGAAAAGAAAAACTTAAAAAAACAACAACATCATGAGGAACTGAGAAGGCGAAAAGAAATGTTGACTTTGAGCAAAGGGATCCAAAGACCCTCTTCAGAACGGCCAAGCAATTTGAGTTCTCTTCTTCACCTAGTAGTGTTTCATTATACGCCCTCGTTCAGGGTTGTGGAGAGATGAGAGCTTCCCAAACAGGCATATGGAGGCAGGAGAGATGAGGCATGGGCTTCCTAAGGATACATTATGAGTGAAGGTAGGCATGGCTGTACAGACACTGGCATCCCTGTTTTGCACAGTCACAGTAGACAGGCAGTTCTTCAGGTTTATGGTCCAAGGGACACAATGGACAACTTTAAATTGCCAATCTAAAACAAGCTCCTACTTTCTGTACAAATCACCAATAGTTTGTCAGCACCTTTAGTCTCAGTTGCTTCCCACTGCTCTTCTCCCTAAAACACTCAGTGATCCCTTAGAACTTGGGCAAAACATGGGGTTTGTTGAGGTCTGAGGAGATGAAAACTAAAGTTCTCTTTGAGCACTACAAACAACAATGAAACCCACACTTCCTCTAGCAGACAATAAATAGATCCCTCAAGAACTAGTTTCAGCAGAAACTATGATTAAAAATTCCTTTGGAAAATATTCAAGCTATGGTTTATGGACAGAAAAGCATTTAAAAATATACGTTAATGCTTCCATTAAGAAACAAAAAATAGAAACGTTCAGACAAATAACTATTTAAACTAATGCTATGACAACAACAAAAAATTTAAAACATCAATTAACAAATGGATTTGACCCAGATTCCTACCCTCTCTTTTAAGGGAACATTCTTGAGAACAGTTCACAAGCATATTGGTACTACTAATTTATCTCAATTCTTTTACAACTTTCAACGTGTCAGTAAAAGACTTGCAACATCCGTTCCCACTTTGTTGCCCGCACACATTCTTACCAGTAAGAGCTATTAAAAGAAGCTGAACTAAAACTGAAAACAAGAAAAATTTTAAATCATAATCATCAGTTGAAGGGAAGGGTGTTCTTTCTACATAGAAAAATAAAGGACCTGAAGGATCTGCCAGTGCAGCAAACTTGGATTTGTCTCCACTTCAGATAGATTCTAGTTCTTATGACAATGCTGGTTTCAGTCTAAATTGGTCTTTACTTGTCTTCAGCCCACCCAGGTTGTCTTCCTCAGGGCACAACACTGCCTTGCTGTTTCATTTATTTCAGTCTGAAAAATCACCAACTCAACTGTGGAGGAGCAAATTTAATTGCATATTCCTTTTAATGAACATTTTAACAGAGACAGTGGACAAAACTAGTCTCAAGATACTCCTGTGACTGTTCATTAATAATCTCCCTACAGCATGGCATTTTTCTCTCAACATTAGTCTTATCTTTACAGCCTTATCAAGTCACTTCCCAGTTGCTCTACTGATTCCGAACTGCTCTCACTTAGCCTCCACACTGTGACTCTGCTAGCAAGCGGAAGTCCAAATAGGACAAACCTGTCACTTCTTTGACTCTGCAATAGGGCTACCACATTAGTCAGCATGATCTACCTTTTAGTTTTAAACTCCAAGACTCCACATGTCCTTTCCCTCCAAGCTGGTTTATCACGATCAGAATCACTGACCTGAATTTTCCTCTTCTGTAACCCAGATCCTTTATTTGAAATTTCCAAATACACCATAAAAGTCACAGAATCACAGAATAATTGGAGCTAGAAGGGACCTCTGAAAACCATCTAGTCCAAAGCCACTGCTAAAGCAGTTTCACCTGAAGCAGGTTGAACAGAATCTTGTGTAAATGGGTTTTGAATTATCTCCAGAGGTTTTTTGCTGGAAGAGTTGTTTTTATGTGCCTCTTCTTGATTCTATGTCCAATCTTACTGATCAGGTCAACAATATCATAGAGTCCTGGACTGGTTTGGACGGGACCTTAAAGGTCATCTAGCCCCTGTGCCAGGGACAAGGACACCTCACTGTAAGACCGGATTGTTCAAAGCCCCATCCAGCCTGGCCTTGAACACTTCCAGGGATGGGGCATATTCATGGTCCTCTTTCATTCCCTCAGGAATGAGAAGAGCACAGTATAGTTTCTGCACCTCTGTACAGGCACTAGCCGCTAACCATTCTTCTCATGCTAACCACCTCACCTACCCCACATCTCCTTTCTACTTCTGTTTTTATAAATTTGGGGGGAAATAAAAATACTTTGTTTTAATACCCTATAGCAGTGTCTAAACCAACTTCACCTCCAGCAGTCCTCACTTGGTATTTATTCTTCTTCACCTGAAAAAAATGCACCTATATTTCCCCATTACTTTTTCCTCTCCTTTGGTTTCAGACTTCTCCTGTTTCTCTTTGTGGCTGTTCCCTGGGACTCCCTTGCTGAGACACCAATTCATGGCAGTTCTAGAGTCCATAAGTTCAGGATATTCCAGGCCTTCATATTTAGGTACATGTCTGATTCAGCCCAGCTGATGTTACTGACTAGCTGCTATAGCTCCATCACATTTTCTTCTTAAAATAAAAAGACTCATTATGGAGCCATTTTTAATTCTTTCTACTTATTGTAAAAACAGGAGTAAATGATGTGTTAAAAGATTGCCCGAGCAGCCTATTTGAACAAAGCTCCTATACCTCCCTATTTATTAGTAAAACCAAATCAAGACTTCTGTCTTGTAAGTTGAGAGATAAAGAAATGCCTAGACATCAATAAACATGTGGGCTCTGTATTATTATCACCATTTTCCTCCTATTTTGCTGCAAAGGTGATGGATGGACTGCATTTAGCAGCCTTTTCTGAAGAACTTTTCTCCACAATATCACCATCTGTGCTCATAATTTTAGTATTAACTGAAAATCAGAGGTAATTTCTGTTTCCAGCTGCCTAGACTAAATGCAGACTGACTCAGCTGATTTCAGTATCAGTAGATTAAATTCAGGTGGTGAGACAGGATGAAACAATTCACTTCTAACCTAGTGCTGGGATGGGCAACCAGGTCCCATTCAGAACAACAGGGAAGTGGGAAGTTCTCAGCAGAGCAGATGCCAGCACTCTGCAACAGAGCCCGAGGCACAAGCGGCCATTTACCTCTGCTTGCCCAACACACATCCACACGCTGTTGGCACACTGTGCAAACTGAGTTGCCTGGATTGCCCTTATCCTTCCACTTCTCTTAGATGTGACACAGCTGCTTTTAAGAGTTTTGCCCATGTATCAGCTTTTATTCCAAGCTTTACATACTCTTACTTAGACAATATTTTTTATTAGCTCAAAGAAAAAATATCTCTCATTCCTATGCTTTAAAACTATGACCTGGCAAAACGAGGAAGAATGATGAAGGCACAAATATATCCTTAATACAGAATTCGTCTTTTTTCAGCTGAAGTTATAGGAGCTCAGCATCTTTAAATATCCCAATCAGAAAGAATAAATTCTTTAAAAAACTAACTTTCCAGTTAACAGATGTAAAATCACACCTCAAACTTTTTCCCTAAGCTTTTCTTTTTGCATCTCATTTTTGTTTCTGTCAACATTATAACATAAACCATCTGAGAGGTTTAAAACTAAACAGTTTTAAGCACTGGGTGAAACCACAGTGTGTTAACTGACAGAAGGTTTTGGCTCCTTCATCTTTAAGCATCTATTTCTCGGCTGCTGTTTCTCTGCAGCAGGAGCTAGAATATTTAGAGATTTATTTCCTAATAGATGCTACTAAAGCATGTTTTCTTCTGATTTGGTTGTTCTCTTGATAACTACACTATTATTGCCTTCCATTATTGCTTTTCCATCTGAACATAACCAATACTAATTCACATTTAATGCAGCTAGTGACCTCATTCAGCACCTGGTTGTATCAGATGACAGCAAGCAACACACCAGGCTGTGATGTCATTTGACAGAACCCCATCTGACAGGTGTCAGAGCTGAGGCAGAGATGATGGCCATAGAACAAGACAGGGATAGTGAAAAGAAAGTGTATCACCAGTGTGATGTGATGCTCACCTCTGACATTAGCCAGTTTTCCTTCAGCCAAATATAGAGTTATTTGCAACATTTAAACTGCAGACAAGTTACCTGTTTATTTTAAAAAATAAAATATTTTTCCTATGGCATATAGTCCACAGCCACTTCCAGCCCAAGAGATTTTATCCTCGAGCAATCTGAGGAATGGAAGAACGAAAGCTTGTAAAATATGTATCCTTGTCTATGCTGGAAACAGCACAATTCCAAACCAGAGATTAATGCTGAAATACAATCCAAGGGCTGTGCTTCCATTCATAAACTGTTCCATCTGAACGCAGGATCTGGAATGAATTTTACCCTCATGTTCGACCAGAGAGCCACAATTTATTATAGTGCTGCACTTTTCAGTTGCAAAACCATATCCCTCATATTTTTCCCGTTAAGTCCAGTGGACTTTTCAACCAGGACCATCCATAAAGGGAAAATACAGAAGAATCCAACTGCCCAGAGACACAAAGAAGCAAGTCCAGTTATGTACCACATGGGTAAAGTGAACCTACTGTGAACACACAGCTTCAACTGTTTAAGCTGGAAAGGCATCAGGAGAGTCCTTTTGTTAGTAACAGCATAAGTGGGATCTCAAATGTACTCACTTTAGCTCTAAGTTACCACTAGACTGTCTGTGCAGCAGGCCAGCTTTATTACTCCTGTGTAAGATCAGGGTAATGCTCCCTGACAACTTCAAACCCCAAAATAAATAACCAGTGCTTCCCAGTCATTGCATATTCCACAGCTGAGATGTGCCACAAAGATACAGGGTTATTTACAGCAGATGAATTTTCAGAGCTGTCCCAGGAACCTCCCTAGGTTCTCTAAGGAATCACTATCCTCTGATGTTCAAATTAAAAGGAAATTGGGACTCAACAACACTGGTCAGTATGACCAATTTCAATCTATAGGCTCACTGCTTTTGATGACAATTTAAAGGAACTCTGCTTTTACTAGAGCTGCTGTAAGAATATCTTTTTTAAACTCATCTCTAAGTAGCTTTGTTTGTGACTACAATAAGAAATAATTTCAACACAGCAGCTATAGCTCCATGAGAAGCTTCACCCTCTGTTTTGGAAGGCAATACGCCAGGAGAACTGTGGCACATTTTCATTCATCTCTTGGCTACCGCTTCTTCCAAAGTTTCTCTCCAAAGACAGCCAAGACCAAATTCTGTGAATGAGATCTAATTGTTCAAGTAGTTTTTAAGCCTTCCTTTTCCTTATTTGTTCACGACCTTACACACCTCTTGCCCTTCAGGGCATTTGTCCTCATGTCTTTCCCACAACTGGAAGTGCAGGCAATTTCTTTGCCACCCATAGCAGCTTTCAGATTAAGAAGACTGAATACAATATCCCGCATAACCCCCTTGGATATACTCCTTTTTATATAGGAAGAGTAAAAATCTGCATAGTCACCTACTCACAGAGAGTTTTCTGAGACCTGATCTCCTGCTTTGCATCATTCTCAAATGTATTGCCCCTAATTGAAGGGACAGTTAACTCCCTCACAAAGATATCTGTCATATTTACTTTTAGCTGAATACACAAGATTATTAATATAGCCCCAGATATGAAACTGGAAGTATGTGATCCACCTAGCTATAGGCAAGGAGGGAAAACCTAAAATTTAATTGTAAAACATGAAGTTCTTCAAAAAGTGTATTAGTTGGAAGGTTTTGAAGATGGGGGAAAATCAAATCTTTCAACTGTTGTTCTACTGAACAACCCTCCTAATTTGTATGGTGCAGACACTCTTCCATTACCCTTTTGCTTTATTAATTCTTTTTTCCATCTCTTACTGTTTCCTTCTCATTTCTTTTCAGCTTCACAGCTAAAAGGATGCTGCTCAAAGTGCCACAACTCCCAAACGGAAACGCTTTGCCTTTGTTGATCCAGCTCCTACACCATTAAGGCCAACTTGATTTCAATTTTTGTTTCATCTAAAATGCAAACTTTTTACATTTCTCAGTGTATTGAAATGGCTGCCAAGTGGACAACCAGACACTTTTCTACCTGAAAAAGGTAAGCACAATTTCTGTTTGACCGATAACTTTAGAAATAGTTTGAAGATAAAGTGCTTTAGTCCACAATATGCATTCAAGAATACATTGCAAAGGTGCTTACTGGATTTGAGTTCTACTGTCAGAGCACTCAGGACTCAGACATTTCTGGAAGTCAGTGGGAACTCAAGACTTTTTAGAACATCCACCTCAAAACCTCAAAAGCACAGTTAGAGGACATTTCCAGACATCTAACTGTTCAGTGGAATTGCTAAGTCCATCAACAAACCAAATTAATTTTTTTTTTCAATGAAACTTCAAACTGTTTCTTACAATTTTAAAATTTCTTTGTGCAACCAAATGCTCAAATCCATGAGAAGACTGATCCTGAGGGTCTTTGAGGGGTACTTGTGAATTTGAAAAATGATTTTATCTTCAAGCTGGGTCATCACATTTAGGCTGTTCTCTGGCTGCTGTAGAATATGTTACTGCAGGAACAAAGAGACCTGAAATTATATAGCAGCCAGTACTAATTCTCCATCCTACTCCTTGTCAGTCCCACCCTTTCTTGTTTTGCCTGCTACTACACAAATACAAAAAAACTCCTCTGTCTCAGAACAATAAGGTCTCCTTTCTCCCTGTATGACTACACACACAAAAGAAACAATAATAAATGGTATAATACAGATTTACAGCAAACTTGTAACTGTCTGCTCATCTTAGTCATTAAGACCATAACTCCAGGTCACAGTGATCCGTCAATTCCCAAGGAAGATGACTCACTTGATTTTACAGGAATACTGTCTGGGGTTCAAACTCATTTTTCGGGGGGAAGATTTTCAAGTTAGAATTAAAAATGCAAATTAGGAAGCAGATAGCTAAGAGACGAGCACTTTTTCACAGTTTTAAGAAGCTGGCTTTCCACTTCCCCCCATGTACTGCCTACAGGAATGTGCTGGCTGTAGAAAAATAACAGAAATGCAAACTTCCCATTGAGAGACAGGAAGGAGAGATTTTGTAAGTACTGCGTTTTTAGCCAGATTTGTGACAGGACCGAGAGAGAGTAATGAGCAAATGGATATGCACTGACTCATTCATCTTTCTTTTTAACCAAAAAATAATTAATGGCTCTTGAAAAATCAAAATGTGTGTATCTTTTAAAGAGTTACAGCTCGAAAAAGGTAGTATTCCACTCCATTCAACACTGATGCTTATCAGGCCTGACTTTTATTAATCCAGTTATTACACCCACTCCCTCACAAACCTAGCTATGCATTAGGACACTATATAAACAAAAACCAAGATGTTACTCTCACTTAAGTAGTTTCTCTTCAAACACTATGGCAACTTGAGTTTGCTATGGCATTATCCACAGTGTGTTACACCATCATACAAAGGTACAATGGAAGACGTGCCTTGCTGGGACTGGTTGTTACCTGGAAAGGAAGAAAACTTTGCAGTCCAGTTTATGAGTCAACTAATGCTTCATTTTGCTGTAGTTTTGAAAGAAAATATACAACATAGTTGGTAATGTTGCATACCACTGCTACCAGCTGCCTTTCAGCTCACAGCAAAGGTTCCCCTTGCAAGGCTCACTATGGCTGGGTCTGTCCTCGCTCTAGTGACTGGCTCCCCCAGAAGTCTGACTGAAGTTCTAGAGACAGTCAAACTACCCACAAAGTTCACACAGTACAAGACTGTTGTCAACTCCTTTCAATTGCCTGTCCTCAAATACTGCCTTTTTTACTTTCAATGCCAAAGACACAATAACATTTCAATCTTGTAGAGAAACGCTTCATTCATTAAGCAACACCTTGCCCTTCTTAAGGAGTCTTTCTTCTTTCTCAAAATATTTGATTTCATTTAACACATATTAACAAAAGGTATCCCCTCACAAAATATCCAGCTGTGCTTAGGTACAAGGTATTCTTTAAGAACAAACTCATTTCCATTCCTTGTCTTTTATTTTCCTACTGATTATGCTTGGTGTGTCACAAAGGTCATAGAATCATTGAGTGGTTTGGATTGGAAGGGACCTTTAAAGATCATTTAGTTCTGATTCCCCTACCATGGTCAGGGACACCTTCCACTAGAGCAGATTTCAAAGTCCCATCCAACCTGGCTTTGAACACTTCCAGGGATGGGGCATTGATAACTTCTCTGGAGAATGTGTTTCAGTGTTTCACCACCCTCATAGTAAAGAGCTTCTTCCTAATACCTGATCTAAACCTAGACCAGGTTTCTCAAAGCAAGTTCCATGGCCTAAGTAGCCAAACCCCTTGCTGTAGCAATAGCCCTGCTGATTATCCAGATTCAACTGGCCCTTTGATGATGTTCCCTCTCTTTGACATTGCTCACATGGAGATCAGGAGAGTAGATATTTGCTATTAATACATGACCAATTTTGTCTTTCTGAGACATATTCTGACTCCTTTTTACTCAGCTTCCTGCTCTGCACCTAGCAGACACAAGCTGTAAAATAGGATTAAATATTTCACTTGGTAGTTTTGTCTAGAATCTCCAAAAAAGCTTGAAAAGGCATTTACTTAATTTACAGCAGTAACTGCATAAATAATTATCGCATTTACCACACCAGTTTTTTGTTTGTTTGTTTTTTAATATATTTCCCTATTTGTGTTTCTGTCAGTCATCATCTTTGAGTTTGGAATGACACAATTCTCAGAGATAATACTGGAAATTTCATTACTCAGTACTGCCTGTACTACTAAGTACTGGCTTGCTGCAGTCACATGAGATGGTTCATCCCAGAATATCGACTTGAAGTAGGGAAGTTTGCCTTTACTGCCTTGGAAACTTCTCTTGGGCGAAGTTAGGATCTTCCAAACAACTGCTTCTACCACAAGATGAAATGTTTCTGGTGACAGTTGAACAAGTTGGAGTCTGCTAATACAGATGACCAACACAAGCAGTCATTCATAGGTATATATATTGTACACGTAACACAGAGCTACCAGCTACTGCCCAAGAGCAGCATGTAGCACCAGGATTCAACTCACAGCCTTCTGATACAGAGCCCCTGAGTCTGCCACTTCAGTTAAAAAGAACTCTAGTACCTGCCAATATTAGCAAAGCTGCATCCTGTTTGCAACTCCCCACAGAGACGGACTGAATGCTTGTAAGCAGATCTGATTCTATTCAGGAAAGGGCAATCATGTTGTACTTCAAAAAGCTGTGAAGCTCTCCTCCTTTTCATTACTTATGTCATTTTATCTTATTTATACAACTACTTTTCCCCTTCTTTTATGTTCCCTGAGTAAGAGGGACAAATACCTGCATTACAGATCCTTCTAGATTTCAAGATTGGTATGTTCATGATAGAAAGATAGCTCAGCATGTCTGTAATTTCAGCCTTTTTTTCCTTGTTTATGGAGGAGTGTGATTTGGCATAATAGATAACCTACAGATAAACAGTTGCAGACTGCTGCCTCTTGTAGTGTTCACTGAGGGAGATTTTAGTTGAATTTAATAATATGCTCCTGCACTTTATATTTTGAACAACTGCAAAAGAACAAATCTCACTGCTTACCCCAGGATTTCAGCTCTAGCCAAGTTACCTAACTGAATCTCCGTAACTCTACTGAAAAAAAAGCCAGTGTGATCCAAGGGTGCCCAAGTCTGCCCTGTAGAAGAACACTGGTGCTTTGATTCCCCAAAACTTCAATATGACCTTTAGCAAAACAAAGAATTAACTTCTTAACAAATGGAAAATCTATCAATTCAGCACTGGTTCATGCCCATATAGGAGACACTGCAAATTACAGAGAGATGCAACTAGTCATAGCTGGCTACTTCACATACAAAGAGCAGAATCAGTCAGCAACAAAGAGCAGGAAGAATAATTTTCTTTCCTTATCCATATGCCTTCCTGACTAGGGCCCACAGGGGATTTGCTGGGGGATCTGTTGATAAAACACAGCTTTGCCACATTTGTCAGACCTGAGGCTGTCATGGAAACATAAATGATGTGACAACCATCAATGAGCCACTGTCACAAGGACAATCTGTCCAAGCAACAGTCACTGCTCCTTTTCAGTAGTGGGTAGCAGTGACACAGCCCAGCAGGATCTCAGTGTTGCTCTGCAGACACTAGTGTCATGGAATCTTTTGTTTGGGGAACACCATGCATCCATCACACTGAGAAATTATTGTGTAAGATTCCCAGTCTACAATGATGGGTCAGTTGGTTCGCTTGTTTCAAATCTGATTGCAAGCAAATCTTGAAATGATGTGTTGAAAGGACAAGCTGGGTCAGAAGCCTGCTCCTCTTGGCAGGCTCCTCTTCTGCCCACCTTGTAGGAAGCCAACCTCTCATCCAGAAGAATAACTACCTTTTAAGATGTTTTCCTTACCTCTTTCACAGATAACCAGCTGGCTTTTCTTCTGCATCATTTCTCCAATTATTTCCTAGCATTTACCTTTTCATTACCCAGACTAAGGAGCAGGTAACTGCTCCCTCACTGCAAGCAACAGGTTTCTCCTTTTCTCATGATGAATCATTTTCTAACAGTAAATATTTTAACACTTCCAGAAGCCACTGTATCATTTAGCACCAATACAGGTAGTGAGAATGCATCCTTCTTAGGAACCAGTGGCAGTTCATTTTGGACTCTATCCTGTCACCGTGTCCCTGGCAACAGCATGATGCCAGATCTCAGAGGACAGGAAGCCCACATTCATTACTACTGTAAGCAAAGTCATTTATCACACCAGCAGCTGCTAAAGTGACATTACACACCTGGTACAACTGAGCAAGAGGCTGATGCACAAGAGGGCTTCACCTAATGCAGCCTGGGTTTGCACATGGAAATATTACTGAGCTGGAGAAAGAGGAATGTGGTCATTTCTTCAGGATTTCAGGACATCACACAGCGTGACCAGAGCAGCCAAATCTCTGGATAAAAGGTTACTTTGAAATCAGTCTGCCCTATCAAGGACACAAACTGCATAGATTTTCCAGAAAAACTGGAAACCTTTAGCATAACTCCACTGCCTTCCTCTACCTGAGGATCTTGCCAAACTTTTAGAACAGAGCCATCAGTGCCACAGGCACAGGAACTGTGCTGGGAACTGCTGACAAGGTGCTGCAACTGCAGACCTCAGACTGCCTCTTAGATGCCCTGTTCTTCCAGATGGTTATATATTCCAGGAAGCCTTCTGTGCTATTGTAGCACACAGCACTGAGTCAGGTTTACATTTTTTTTTTACTGTCCATGCACATCAGCCACTAGTAAATAAATTGCAGCAAGAACCTTAGCTCTTGATGTGTTTCAGCAGAAACCTGGATAATGTTTCCATAGGAGAGGAAAGCATATCTTAATGCCCATATCAAATTTAACAGTACATTACACTACCCACTGAGACTGGGTACAGAAGAGAGTATAACCTGTTCTCTAAACAGCCAGCTTGTGTAGCAGCCCTCTCACTACACACAAGGAGCTCAAAACACATGGCCATGAAGTGAGTGTTTCTACATGCAACAGAGTTCAACTTCTGCCTTCATCCAACCTCTACATTAAACAAATCTCATTTCCAGGGAGACTCATGTTGAAAAAGGTTCTTGGGCTCAACTGCTGGATGAAGGTGAAATAGCTTCACTCTCAATACCACCCTTTTCACCTGTCTCCATATACACTAAAACGATGAAGAGGAGGGCAGAGGCAGCACATGACAACAGGCAGGGTCTGGAAGGACCTCAGCTCTGCATGTCCTCTGTGCCTTGACAGCAGCTCTGACCTGACTCAAGGGAACAGTTCCTGCCCAGTTGATCATCCAATTGCCCTTAAGGACATAAGTTCTCTGCACTAAAAAAACACAATTCCTCTCAGCCCAGGGTGACCAGGGGCAGTTTAGCCTTCTTGCCTTGTGCCTCTCTTGACTCTCACTTTTTATGACCCTTGCCACAATAGAGCCCCTCAAGAAGAAACGGGGAACAGTCCCACATAAGCAAGTGACATTACTGCGTCATGGCAGAGGTTTGCTGCTGTAGGAGACACAGGACCTACAGAGATCATCTTAACGCAGCTCCAGGGACAGGACTGGCTCCTCTCCTTCACTAAAGCCTCAGATCAGGGAAGAGGAATTGTAATTGCCCCTCAGCCGCCCAGGCTGGCAGTAGGGTCTTGCTTGTTTAGAGGTGGCACAAGGGCAGTGTTTTCCACGGGAAAGAAAGGGGTGACCAGGCAGCCACCTGCACATGTCCCAGGGCGATGCTGCTCAACTTGCAACCTACTGTCATGTGCTGCTGCTAATAAAAAAAGCACTGAAAAACCAGTGTGTGCTCATAGGTCTTGATAAATTCCCAAACGCCAATTTGCTGCCCAAGCACGAGTGCAGCAGGGTCAGTATAACAGTGGAACTCAGCCTGATGCACAGCAGAGCACCTCTAATCCAGAGCATCAGCTGATTACACAAAGCCTCTCCATTGTCCAAAAGTGGTTTTATTTTCACTCTTCCCTCTGAAACCAACTTGACTCTTCTCCAAAAACCAACTCCAGAATGAGTCATTTGAAATTATTTTTAAGTAGGTTTCTAAAGACTGAGTTGAAATACATCCCCTTCCCTAAGACAACATGCCAGGAAACCCCCAGGGAGCTCTCCCAGAAACTGCTAGGCTATGAATGCAAAACAGGCTGAGCTGTTCAGCTTCTCACCTTCCCAGCACAGGTTTGAACATGTCGGCAGCAGAGTGGTATGAAGATGTTTTGTCCCCTACAAATCTTTTGGATAAACATGATTGTGCTCCACATCAGAGATTTCTTTTTGTAACTTCAGTCAATATTTCCTTGGCTTGCCATTCTTGACAGTCATAAAACAGCTCTCTCTGGAATACGCCATTCAAATTAATCAGCTGTTAGCTATTCTCATTTTAAAACTAATAATAGAAGGTCTGCATGAGCCTATGAGAGACTGAAACATGGGAATGTGAATTGTGCAGCTGCAAACGTTTCCATACTGCTGCAGCTCTCAAATTGCCTTTTGCCCTCTACCAAGAAGGCATGAAACAGCATTGCAGGGAACAGGTTTTGTACTGTCAAAATTGCCCAACTGTCCTCAGCATGCCCAAAATGTGGTAGATGCTTAGTGATGCCTTTTAACTTTCAAGCACGCTTTAAAGACAGAAGGGATGTTCTAGTCATAAACCAACAGGCTCAGCTGGACTAGGAGCACAGTTAATTTGATGGCTCGTATTCTCTGGATGCCAGCTGCACAGGGGGTGCCAAAATGTGCTCTTGCCAATGGCAGAAGTTTTAGCTTCCAATTCATCATCTTGTCATCAAACTGCAACAGGTTGGGGGGAAAAAGCTTCCAGAGGGGAGCACTGCCTGACAGGCCTCCTTTGAACAGTCCCTCGTGTACAGCAGTTTGGGCTCCAAGTGGGCAGAAGGGATTAACGCAACATGAAGCATGAACTCAGAATAAAAGCTGGCACTGGAGGAAAGGCAACTGTGCAACACTCCTGTAACTGCTTAGGGGACTGTGCTGCTGTCACATGAAAATGAGGAGCAACTGGGAGGCTCTGTTCAAAAAGCACTCGGGGTTGGAAGCACCTTTACAAAGCTTGATGAAGGAATGAGAGCAACACCTGCTTCTTCCAGGTCTGCTACAGCTACTACCACAGGGGACTTTGCCTCTACCACCAGTAGGTTCATTGTCAGCCTGAAAAATACTTTAAAATGCTTCTCAGCCTTTAACAGAAAGAAGTAGTTTAAATCCCAGACCGGAAGCCTTAATTATAATGGATTTGTGTGAAAGTTGCCAGATCTCTCCCTGCTCTGTGATCAGGGCTGTGCCAAGAGTCTGCTTTGTGTCACACCAGCAACTGCGTTAAGTTCAGCAAAGTAACTGGGTCAAAGATGTGCAGGCAGAAGAGAGATCACTGATTAGCACTAATGACAGCCTTCACTGCAGTGACAGTGCAATCACATTGAGGTTCTTGCTATACTTAAAGGTAGCCAGACTCATATCCAGTGTGAGCTGCTCAGGACAAAACTTTGTGTGTCCCATGTTACGCTTTGGGAAGTCACTCAGTCACCATAATCAGAAAACAGCACATGAAAGGAAACGACTGAGAACTCATTCATACTGATGGAACTGAAATGAACTTATAGAATATCAGGAAAGTATTGAGCATCCTCATGAGCAGCTCTTCTAAACATGCAGCATTGTTTTCCATGAGTTAATTCCAACTATGGTGAGCAGAAGGTTACAGATGAATACTGATCTCATGTTCAAGAATTTAGTGGTATACTTGTTCACAACTCTAACACCAGGTGCTTTGAAGATCACCCAACTTTTAAAGAAAACAGCAGAAATGGAGAAAACTACAGCATTTTCCAGTGTCTCACATACTTTCCCAAAGAAGAAAAATAGAAAGGACTGGACTTACTTAGAGAAGGAAGTAAGGACAGAAACAAGTATTGAATGATACCAACAAAGTCAGTCCTAGGCTTCTAGATAGCCTCAGCTCATTCACAAAGCAGTGCATCTCCAAGCAATAAAGACAAATACATCAAAGTAGCAATTAACCTGAAGTTCACTGCAACAAACAACAGAGAAACATACTCAGTCAGCCTATGGATAGGGGGTGTACAAGGAGTTACACAAAAGAGGATCTTATACAGATAAGGCAAGCAATTGAAAACCTTTTACCTCAGAATATAAAAATTCCTCATTAGACGGTCAAGAAGAGAGAACAAAAAATATTTCTACTCTGTCCCTTCACTTTCCTTCTAAGTACAATGAGACAGAAAGCAGCTAATCCCATCCAAAACCACACTGATCTCTCTGTAAATCTCAGAGCCACTGACTATCCACAGAGAGAATGTGAACATACAGCCACTGGCAGAAACATGGTGGATACGGGATGAACAAGGATAACACAGAGCAGGTTTCTTGGAGATACAGAAATGAATGCACTTAAAGAATGACAGCTATGGCAGTGTGTAAATGCTGAGCTAAGGATCTGTCCAGAGGAGCTGTGTTGAGCACAGAGCCACTACACCTGCACACAGAGCTGTGAGAATTCCACCTGCATCACCACCAGGAATACCAGCAGCCTTCTGGAATGGCTTACTCCCTGAGATAAAAAACCCAATACCTATGTGCTGCTGATTATGTTTACGCCCAATCATAGTAGCTCAGCTATGAGGTACCTTACTATGACTGTAGTTACAAATATATTATGATTTTGTTTTTTAATTTCCTACTAGTAAGGTATATAATATATATGTAGTACATAACATACGAAGACTTCATTTGGAACCATTCAGAATGCTGAAACATATGGAAATTATCTTAAAGGACTATGGGAAGGATGCCTTGTATCACCTTTCAAAGTAACATGCAATTGCTACAGCACAGACCATTAAAGGGAATGCCACTCATCCAGAAACTCTGGGAGAGAATTCCCCAGGCGTCCTGCTGCATCACACCACACAACAGATAAACACCAAAACCCCACTGTTGCCTTTGGAATGCCCAGCTTACAACACTGTGCACAGATCTTTCAGGATTCCCAAGCTGATCACCTGTAAAATGTAAGCACTTAAAAGCAATGATGTTGAAAATCGTAAAGTCTGTCTGTCTAAGAAATTCCAGGGACTAACAGCATTTTCCCACAAATGAGCCTTAAACTTGTGTAATCATCACAGTGTCCAATCGTAAGGAAGGAGATGGTTCAAATTAGCACTCCAGCCCCACAGATATTTCATTTCTAGTCAAGAACGGCACAAAGATTTCTCATTAAACTGCTCCCAACCAACAGAGATAAACTATTTTTTGCCAAATCAGGTTACTGATGTTCGCTAACAGCAGTAATTTATTTATAGAATCAAACTGGGTAACTCTGGTAGGTAAGAGGGGGACACAAAGCGTTAGACAGTGCTGATGAGCCCTCGGTTTGCAGATGCCAGCTGCCAGCGCTGCCCGGGCCAGCCTGCTGCTGCAGCACGGGTGCCCCAGGGCATACCACGGCTCTAACTGCGTTTTCTCCCCAGTCTTCCTGGAACATCCCCCTGAAGCACAGCCAATACTGCCCTTTAAAAAAGGAGCAACATACAGACACTCACGGACCCGTAAACAGCAGCCATTTGTGAGGAGGGGAGGTGGGATAGAAGGATCAGATTTCCATTCACTGCACTTTCCCCTCCAGGGAAAGTATTAGGAGAAAGGGGAAATCAGCATCACCATTATCTCCAGCGTGTGTTAACAGCCACGCTGAAGCCAGTCAGCAGCGCCTGGCATTGTTTGGAGGAACACAAAAGACCTTCTGTTTGGAAAGTTCAAGAAAGAAAACGGAGAGCCTGTGGCCTGGTCCTGCAGGCAAAAGACTGAAACAGGGGCTGGGAAGTTCTCAGGCAGAGGTTGATCCAAAGCCCTTTGAAGTTGACGGGAAAATTCCCATGGACTCCAGCAAGCTTTGGATCTTGCCTGAAATGCACAGAAGGGAACAAAGCAGCATAAAAGACAGAAATGAGCATCTGCTAGAAGGGGATTTAAACAGCACAGGGGTGACTCAGTCTGTTCACTATGGTTGCTTTTGTGATGTTTGAGGAAGTAGGATTATATAAAATTTTGAAGTCTTTTCACTAGAGTATGGCAGTTGTACATCCATCATGAGGTATTCTTCTGCTTAAAATCCCATGCATGCTATCCCTAACACTCAGAGTTTAACACAGCACTTAGGAAAAGTCTCTGAGGAAACAGGGGAGGAAAAGTCCCTTTCAAATTCCTGAAGTTATGAGGATTTTTGCTTTCTTTACCTACTAGTCTGTCTCAAAAAGGCTGAATTAAAGGTATGAAATACACAGTCCATGACTGAAAACCTTATTAAGAACAATGCTGCCAGCATCATCTACTCAGAAGCAACAGCCTGAGAAAAAGCCCAACCCAGAAGAAATTCTTTAACAGCATATTCTCCAAACAATTGTTAAAGGATCCCAAGTGCATCAAGGCTCCAAATATTCTACCTAATTGTAGTGTAATTGATTTTCTCATTAAAGATAAATATAGGCACATTCAAGATTAAAGAAATGTCTTCTGATTTCTGTAACACTTCCATAATAATTTTCTTGCATATAGAAGTAATTATTGCAGTGGTTTTAAAGATTGATGCTGTCTAGATCCTAAATGATACTTTCTGAGTGTTAATTAGTTATAAACTTTCGTAACACTTCTTGTAGACTTTGCAAAGATTCAATAAAGAGCCAAAGTAACTCTCTTCCCCGCTACACCCCCCAAACAAAAAAATGCAGGATGTTTCCTCTTTCCCTGGCTAATAGAATCCAACTGTTGCTGCATGACATCATTCCCCAGAGCTAGGGAATCCAAGCTCCCTCCGACACTCGGCTGGGAGTAAACACCACAGAGGGGGAAAAAAAACCCAAACAAAAAACAAACAAAACCAACCAACCAACAAAACATCAAACTTTACAATGGGAGGACATAACATTAAAAAAACAATTTTTGTTACCTGAAATTTGGAGTATTTCCCTTTCCACTCCATTCTCAGATTTGTATTTCCCAGACAAAACTGTCTTATTATCTGAGGCAATCAGAAAACCAGTCCTTTAGTGTCTAATACCTGCTGTGCTTCCCATAACTCCTTCGTATGACCTCTCGCAGCACTGATTCCAGCTAAAATGATTGCAGAGAACACAGACTGGCCAGGCCAGTTGTCATGGAGATCTCTCTCTCCCCCTTTCATAAGCGTGCGCGCATACACACACACACAGAGATTTAAACAATTCTGGGAGGCATCCACAAAACAGCATGCCTTTTCATCAGCTAAGTTTTTGAAACATTCCACCCCTCCTCCAACCACTCCCTAGAGTCAGCCCAGGAAGCTGAGCTTTGGTCATGAATCGATTGTTGATATTAGAGATATCACCTTTTAAAAAAGGGAAAACAACCACAGAACTTGCACTTTTTCCCCTCCTGCCTCTGGAAGGAAAACAGAGATGTTTTCTCACCAAAGCTTTGACCTAAAAGTACATCTATAGCAGTCAAACCTGCAGGCTGTTTATCTTTGTCTGCCTTGTTATGAATTTGATATCTGAAAAAGCACTAAGACTTTGTCGAAACACAATCGCGCAGATTACAAGCAATGCTGCTGGCACGGCCTGACTGCTTACCTTGCTGTTCTCCCAGGCCCAAGCTAGTGGTTTAATTAGCACAGGTATTCATCACAGTCATGCAGGACTTCCTGTATTCTTTCATGTTTCTGTAATTAAGAAAAATGGGCTGGTCAGGAACATGCAACTCAAGTAAACAGAAAAAAACCCAAACAGTTAAACAAGAATGTACAGATACATCTTGAATTCTTCTCATACTGATTATAGGTTTAAGTCTGTCTTATGCAACACTGGCTATCTCCCAGTTAAAGGAAAAACTCATTTCAATGATGTTTGAGAATACAAGAATTGATTAGTTTACCATATTCACTGGCACCATGGTTGCAAAACAAAACTTACTCCAAACATAAATAAAGACATACAACATTTTTTCCTTGACAAAGAAAATCTAAATTAATCCCCACCAACGTCATATAAGAAAGTCTGGACTGATAAATCAAGAGAACAGAAAATATTTTCTAAAAAAAAAAAAAGAACATTTAGTAAGAAAATTCAGTAAAAAAGTTTTTGGACTCAGCAGAAGAACGCTGTGCCCAAAGTTTTTTTACAATTTGAGAAATAGCTTGGACACTCACCCTTTAGAGGATTTAACCAGACTCAGTCATTCAAAGTTTTAAAACTTCATAAAAGATACTGAAGGGACTGCATGACTCTGGGTTCTGCAATAAGCAGTACAAGCAACAGTCCCTCTAGTGGGCAGAAAATTGCAAAGCTGCCCATGCCATGCTAAATGGGAAATCAGTTTCTTTTTTCTCTATCAGCCACTTCATTATGCTGCAATGATATTCCATCCCTGCATTTAAAGCTTAAAATTAGCATATGAATACTTTATATGTTATTTAGGGAGCTGAACTCAAGAAAATGTACATTACATCATCAACATAACTAGGTTTATACACAAGGAGATTAAAGAGTTCCAACATATTACTCTTCTGGTTGTGTTTGTAACATGATAACAAAGGCAAGTTTAAAAAAAAAAGACCTAGACAGTGAGATAGCCAAGATGTCTTACGGGAACATCTGTCTCTCCACACAGCTGTTGTTAGATATAAACTACAGCAGAGCACATTATTAACTGTATTTCAGAAAACTCTACATTTTGTGAGCAACAGAGCTGCCAGCAGACTGTACGCTTATATCACCTCTTTTTACACTGTTACCAAAAACTGTGTGCAGATTATTCATAGGTAGACAAATAAACAAAAGAGCAACTTAAGCAGTCAAGAATCCAGAAGATGCTGAAATGAAATAGTTCCTAGATATGAAAGCACCACACACTAAGTTTGCAATTTCATATTAAATTCCCTTAAGAATCCAACAGCAAAGCCCAGCAGAGCCATGAGAGCCAAATACAAAAAATTATGACATGTTTTTATCCTGAAAATCTCCCTTTGGTGTATGACTGAGGTAAAGCCATCACATGCTGCAAGTGGGCACAGTTTCAGCAGTGTGACTGGGGAAAGAGGCAAACTGCTTACTTCCTCTCAAGAAAGGAATGTTTTACACTACATCACAGCAGAGGGAGTGTTCAAAAAACATGGAAGTAATAAAAAAAACAACCTGGAAAATGATCAATGGACAAGTAAAATGGCTGATCAGTCTCAGATTTCCTATAGAACCCACTACTGGTAGCATGAGAGTATGTACTAACCATCTGCACCAGGTCCCACTCCAGTGTTTATCATAAGGCTTTGTGGCACTTCATTGGGTGACCACACCTGCATACATGGCAAGGGTCTGGGGGAGCAGGCAAGCTAGCACTTATACATAATTGAAGATGTTCAGTATGTTACATATACACTCAGTTCCAGTTTATAGATCCAAGCAAAGCAAACGAAGTCATTAAAATATAATAAGCATACATAAATATGTAGGAACAAAGCACAGTAATAAAACCATGACCTGAGCTTTGGTCTTGGACAGGTGACTACCACACAAGCCCTCAGACAAGCACATTTCTATTCCAGGCCTCATGAATACACTGCTAATCTGTTCCTTGCCAAAAGGTGACATACTTTGCTCAGATTGACCCCAGTGAAACAAGAACCATTCCCACGCTTTACTTTTTTCTCACTGGGCTTTTATTTGAACACATCAATATCTCAGAACACAATACAGGATCAGGAGAGAGTATGGGATCATAAACAGAGGACATGAGGAACAGCTGATATTACATTAATTGTAGTGTCATGGCTACATTGGGATCAAAAGGCATTAAAGCATGTCCCCTCATCCCCTGCAGGAGACAGACAACCCATTATTCACACACAGCTGACGTTTAGTTTCTTATTTCCGATACACTTCCCATTTCTGTCTGGTTGAACACACTTCTTCCTATGCTCCAGGCCCACAGGCACAGGGTGCAGCAGCCACGTGACATACAGGAGAGGGCATGCACTGAGCAGGGTGAGTGCACAGGCAGAGTCCTCACCAGGGCGCACCTGGTGTCCCTGCCCTGGAGACTGGAAAGGAAACATGAGCTGCTCTCCCCACAAGCTGCGTGGTCTGAGATTGGTTACTGAATCCTTTCCAAACCAGGCAGCCATCATCAGAAACAGGAGGGGAAACAAAAATCAGACTTGTTCCTAAAAGACTCATAAAATTTTATCAGTTTCAGTAGGTGAAAACACAACATCGACTTTGAGATTTAAAAAGACAAAGCCAGACATGAGCTACAGACTAAGCTGCCCACAACAGCAGCACTAATCTCTAGTAGGTATAAATGGAAATTAATCACCGCACCAACTTCAGAAACATTTTCCCTTGCCTTTTTTAAATAAAATTAAATTACACATAAAAATACTTTTGTAAAATTACTTATGATTTTTCCCTGCTTCAAATAACTTTCTGCCTTTAGAAAGGTCTGCTTCCCTTTCCCACAAAAGATGGCCACCTTATTTCTCTTCCTCTCAGGTCATCCCTACACATTTACTGACCGTCTTTCCAGTGTTCTCAACAGATATGATTTGTTTGAAATTCAGTCATTTAAGACACAACAACAAACAGTGAAACTTAAGTACCCTATCCCACTGTATTTTTAACCCAATACTGCTGCAAGTGCCTGCAGATCCTGCTGACCTCACAGGGAGAGGCAGGGAGCTTGGGAGCAGCACTTCCTCATCACCAGGCAGTGACTTGCAAAGGTTTGGAAATACAGGAAAAGACCACTGTCAGCTCACAACATAAAGCCCAGACGTGCTACAAAAACTGTGTTCTTCGCTCTTCTTCTAGAGACTCCGCCCTCAATTTTGCATATGGCTTTCTGTGACTACAAGGTGGGACAAGACAGTGACATGCAGGACAGCAGCCACCATGCCCTCTGAGGCAGTCCCATGACACCCCTGAGCTCTTTGACCTAACAGTCACAGCAGCAGCCTTTATAGTTAACACTCCAACATCACAGTATAAGAGTATAGCAGTAAAGCAACTAGCACAAGTTGCTTTGACTCCCAAAGCATTTTTTTACTGAAGTGATTAAACTTTCCACTGACTTCAGTGGCATGTTAACTTCAATTTTGCTTCATTGCATGTTTTGCTAGGATTGTGGTATCAAAGCAAGCAGCACAAAAGTGTATTGTAGCTTTGCAAACAACAGCAAAGGAGGTGACACAACACATGAGCCCCCCAGTTACAATGGGACTGCACAGGGGTAGGTCTAAGATCAGTCAGCTATGGACTTGATTTCTTCCCCCATTTCAGCACCACATCCATTACCCATAGTATATCCACAACTCTCTTCTAACAGGAGAATTAAAAGTTTCCATGACCTCTTTAATAGTCCAATGAGGATCAATTTTGCAGCATGGTAGTTGTTTCACTAAGTCAGGAAGATTAAAAAAAAGAAGTGTGTGTATGTATATACCCAGTGTGTGTGCTTTTATGTATGTGTGTATATATATACATATACACAGTATGTATATAGGATATGACTAATCATAGCTGTGACTCTGAGATGCTGCTAATCCCTTTATGGCCCTATATCCTATTTCATTTTGATTTCATTCTTCAAATGAAAGCCTGCCATACTTGGGTCTGACCCTGACATTGCAACTAGGTGCAAGACAGCAATTTTAAAAAGTTTCTAGGTGATGCAGTAAAACTCAGAGGATACCTGTACCTGGGGGCTCATGACAAGAAGCTGACACACATTCGACTCCTATGCAAACACTCATTCAGAAATAAAGTGGCTTAACTTTGTGGCTGTTATTGGTTTAGGCCCTGATTCAACAAAGCACTTAGGCATTGACTTCAAAAGAACTTAAAAATACACCAAACATGTGCTACAATATTTTACCAAAGTGGTGGTTTAGTAGTGTTGTATATTTCAGAAAAGAGAGATGGAAAGAGCTTTTATTTGGCAATTAAAGCTTTAAGACATTGTTTGGTCATACTGGGACATAATCTCCATGCTAAACCTACTAATAAGGTTGAAAATTTGCTGAGCAATAAGCTGAATAATTCCTTAATAAAACAACTTTAACATGAACAGTGTGGCATTAACTCATGCAAATGCCTGGTTTGAGAATTATCCATACCTATGGCCTGATTCATGACAGGAGACACATATTACAGCTCACCCTGCTAGAAAAGCAATGCAAAACCAAACAAGCCATACAAACTGGCTCTGGGCCCAGGCAGCCAATCCAGCCAGCCCTCAACATCCCAGTGCTACAAACTGTGTCAGTCAGATGGCACCAGGCCAAGGCACAAGCCAAGCCAGAGGGATAACCAAAAGGTGGGAACCTCGTGTAAATAAGTCCTTCCGCTCCTTAACTCTCCAGAGCCAGTCCTGTCTGCAACCCATCTGCACTCCAGTCAACACCCTTCCTTGCATGGCTGGGCTGCATCCAGGCATGCCCAATAAGGAAAGGCAGGAATCAGTAGGACCAAAACTGATGGAGGGGAGAAGCCCCCAAGGAGACACTATTTGTCCTGGCTCTACGAAAAGAAAAAAAAAATTTGCCCTTTATAGGTGTTAGTCTCTTGCTATATCTTTTTTTTTTTTAACTGTCTAATTCCTCATCAAGCATGGATTTATGTCCCAAGAAGAGAGGCAAATGAGACAAGCAGGGTTCCTCTGTGAACTATCCATATCAGGAGAGATGTCAATGAGTTGCTTGAAATTCCACAGGATTTCTGATTTGACCTTACATGAATGCAAGATTATCTCAATTGGTCTTAGTTCACTACTGTTTCTTTTCAGTAAAAGCCAAAGGACAAGTTTCTGTTGCCTCTGTTCACAGTGCACATCCTTCAACACAAGATGCTGCACATGGGACTAAAAGGCAACTTAAAAAACAGATCTCCTCACACCTGGAATTGCACTGAAACAGGACACACAAGAATATAATTCTGGGAGGACTGAATCTGTGTAAATCTGAGCAAGTGCTGCAAAGCTTTGACTTAATGCGAACAGAGGTCCAGAATCCTTCTCAGAGCACATAAATTATGGCAATACAGATCTTTTAAGCCAAATCCCCACCCAAAGGAGAACTTTTCAAATCATTGGCAAAGTAGCCCTTCCTGTGCTTGCATTCAGGTAGTGGAACAAGGAAGATGCTGTTGGGAACAATCTCTATTGTTACACTGGCTATACAAAGCTAACAAAGAGAAGAGGATCATCTTGCAAAGCAATGGACACAAGGACAGATATATTCAATAAGGCAGGGATGGTTTCTGGAGCAGAATATGGGTGGTGGTTACATTTTCTGCATTTTTTCGCCCCGAAAAAAAATGCCTTTCCAGAGCAAAAGAGCTCTTAATTTAAACTCAAAATGGAAAAAGCGGACCTAAGGCCATGCATCCAGTATGATATCACCTTGTTTACATTAGTGGGGGAAAAAAATCACAACCAATAGCATTGTACACTCCTTGAACTCCTAAACAGATAAATAAATAGATAAATAATGACAACATGTTTTGTGATTCCTTTTGATCATCAACTATGAAAGTTCACAGGAAGTTTATGCAACCCCCTCTAACTGGATAGATCTTATCTTCCAAATATTATGAGCCAAGAGACTCCAAGAAGAAAGTGTCAGCCTGATGTTCCTTTGGACAAAAAGCAATAACTTATCTGTGTGCTCCAGTTGGCTTTATCTTAGTCATGAGCTGAACCTCCAAGCTGGCCTGGAGACCCCATGAACTGCTATAACATGATGGGGGGATTCCCGTGACCCCTGCTCCTCATCTCTGGGGAGGACAGATAGTGCAAGCACTGGCACAGCACTACTCCCATCACCTACACCCCACTGAAATCCAAGCCAGTGGCAGTGTGTGTTTTCTCAGGCATGTAGCAAGTTTGTCTTTCCTACTGTCATAAACATCATAGCAGGCAGATTTTTCAATCTGCAGACAATAAAGCTATTTTCTTCTCCATTTTGGATAGAACAGATAAACAAAATATTGCTTTGAATATGCACAGCTCCTTTAATTCATGGCCCTCAGGGTGCTTTACAAAGCCCAGTAAACATCTCTCCTGTGTGACTGCTTGGAAAAGGGGAGTTAAGTGGCTTTGCGTGTAAGTCCGTGCAGCAGCCCTTCAGAAACAGTGTGTGACCAACCATGTTCTGAACACCAGGCTCTGCTGCCTCCTCCGAGGTCATAGTAAGAACCTAGAAGGCAATTGGGGTCAGCTGAACTCCAAGAGATACCACAACTTGTTTTGGAAAACAACATGGACATGGGAAACGGCTGAAATGAAGCTTTCCTTCGAGCTGGTTTTCAGTGCTACAGAAGGAATGAAAGTCCGTGACAGTGGAGTGACTAGGACAAGCTTGTGCAAAACAAAAGAAATCCAAAACCAGACCACGCAGACAGTTCAAAAACACTGTGAACTCTGTGTTTGTTTCTCAGTACCTCTGTGCTTCCTGGGTTCAGTAATGGAGTATGGTACAGAGATGCCCAAATAAGTCACAACCATCCTAACTCCGGAACTGGAAGCAGCACAACCCCAACAGCACAAAGCAGTGCTTGAACGAGTGCAGCTGTACTTTTGGGGAAGGAGGTCGTGTCTCCACACAGTGTCCCGCTGGTTGTACAGCAGTGCAGACCTCCTGGAGTCAGCTCCAGGGCTCTCTGTGCTGAGCTCCATTGTGTGGCACAGACTTCCCCAGAGCAACACACTGCAGACCACAGAGGAAGCCAGTCCCAGCACTGGGAATTCAGCTTCCAGCATCCCAGTTCCAGATGAATGCCTTAAAAGCAAGGTCATTCCTCCTCCTTCGATTCCGTGCATTCTTCCTAACAGAGCTGGGGGATGTCTCTCAAACCAGCCCCACATCCAAGGAATGACAGTCCCAACATCCACCTCTAGGCTGCTGGGGAACCATACCCCTGTCTGTCTCCTCTTCACCACTAACAGCATAGACTTACTTCAGAAAAAGAAAAAAGTACACATACCACTTTATTCTTATCAAAACAGATGAACTCAGAGATAAGATTTTACCTCTTACCACAAAAAGGCATAATTGCTTTTTTTTTTTACATCAAACTGAAAAGGGCAGAACTTGGGAACGTATCAGTGCTTTTCTTCTAAGTCTGGGAAAACTCTACAGCTTACACAGGCCAGGACACTGTTACAGGTATTTTTCCTTTAAAACACTGGATAAGGTCCACATAGTCACATGATGTTCCCCATAGCTATGTACATTGCTTTGAGGGGATGGACAACTCAACTCCCTGGAACCACTGCTGCTTGCTGCTCATACTATGAAAAATGGTGAAATCCCACAACACAGGCTGAGTGTCAGCTATTCAGTGTGCAAAGACCACACACCAGCAAGTTTGCAAGAGACCTTACTGTCAGTAACGAAGTGCTAGCAAAAGCTCTGCTAAAAGCCTCGATTTCTAGCTTAGCCCAACCTGGTCTGCAACAGCACCAAGCACTGAATGTTATACCAACATCTCCCACCTGAAGCCACAGTTGGTCCAGACTTCCAATGGAATTGGACATCCCCAATTAATCACAAAGAGTTATGTCAAGATTTAAATATGTAAGTTATGGCTGTTACCCTTGCAGCTGGGTGTATGTATGTTCACTGCAAACACAGGTTAATGCCTATAGTGCTGGAAGCAGCTTATGGAAAGTCTGAACTGTAAGATGCAAATCATTAGGAGCATAAATCACAACTTGCTTTGGGGAAAATTCCCCATTCAAGAACAGACATGCTGATTACGTCTCCAGTTTTCTGATTTCCTGACGTGTGAAAGTCCCATCAGTAAACATGAGAACTCTGTGCTTACTGAAAGCATAAAGCAATGCTCTGAGTTTGCCAGAAAGAGCTGAAAGGTCTCTTTTGCACATATGCATGCTGTTGAAAATGAAAACCTCTACTCTTCCTCCGGTGCTGTGTGGTGGGACCTAACATGGAGTCAGAAGAGTCAAATGCTGTTCTTGATTCTGACACCATCCAGGTGTATGACCTTGGGTAGCTTTCTTTACCTAGTAAAAGAAGACCTGTCAGGCTTTCTGAAGCACTAAGTAATCAGAAGCAAACAGTATTGGAATGATGCAGTAAGTTGTGATACCACCATGAACTTCAAACATCTTTGATCACATTAATCAATTCTGTAAATTAAAAAATGTCTAAGACTGTTTTCAGTTTCCTAACCTGCTTCACAGCTATGTGTTTTTGATATTCCCTCCAGCCTGAAAAACTGCAAACACTAACAGGTTTCTTCATCACCCTTGCCACTGAAATAAGAACTTTTCCTCACAATTTACACAGTCTCAGAGAACAACAAACACAAATGCAGTCCTGTGCCACTGAAAGAATTCTGCCTCTTTATGACAAACTCAGAACTTTGCACAATTTTTCTTAGATTTTTGTATCTGATCACAGTCTAAAATAATAGCTATGCTACAAGACTAAAAGGAAAACAAACAAACAAAACCACCCCCCATCACCAAAAAAAAAATCCACCTATGTTGTAGGTCATGTTTAAAATCCTCGCCCATTCAGATGCATTCAAAATAAGCTGCACTTCATCTGTCTTGCAAAAACCTCAATAGTTAAAAATTCCATACTAAGGCTTGTGTCTTACCACTAGTTTTATCTCTGGTTTGCCTAGGTGTGACCTGGAGCAAATCTCAGCAAATCTCTACAGTGGTTCCCAAGCACAATACACTTGGCTTGTGAACCAACTGTAACATAAAAGAGGAGCTTGCAGCCCTAGCTCCTAGATGTCTAAGACACTTACAGAAAGCCAGCAGACCAGCACAATATAGAAGGCATTTGTAAAACACGGTGTCATTTGACATCCATTTGGAATGGCACCTTGAGCCTTTAGGAAATACTACAACCCCTCCATGCAATTCAGGCTGAGCCACAGGTAACTGAAACAACTTTCTGGTTTTGGTCTGTTTTCTTATTTTTAATAACTGAAAATACTAAAATCCTGTTAGAATAAATTTATTAACCTTCTTAAGTTGGAAGGAAAGCCTTATTATATTAAGAAAAAAGGCCAGCTATATCTCTTGTAATTTAACTGGATTCCCACTACTAAGTCCATTTAGAAGGCTGTATTAATATAATCCTGAGAAACATTTTCACTCTAGAATTTTAAAATCACAAGCTCAGCTAGGGAACGGAAATGAAACATCATGCACTCACAGAGAATAAAAGTCAACTGCTTGGAGGCCGTCTTCTGGATGAAAGAGCAAGTCCATTAACAGGAGAAGGTGATAAAAAACCCATGTGCAGCACAGAGCACCTCTATAACCCAAAACAACAACAGGCAATAGAGGTGGAGAGTAGAGCAGACCGCTATGACTCATAGGCTGTAAGTCTAGTCAGTGAAAAATCTGGCAGAAGTGTGCTGTTTGACTATGTCTGTACATTCCCAAGAGATTTATAGCTGCTTATTAAATCATCTGTTCCTCTTAAAACTAGAGAAACTGTGTATGTTTCACATCTGCTAGAAAGACCCAATAACCATTAGTACAGAGTAGAGTTTTTTCTATTGAGTGAGTCATTCAGAAGACTTTAAGACATTACTTGAGAGAGGAAGTAAAGCCTACACAAGTGATGAGCTGCAGTGTGATCTAAAACCTGCTGCAGGATGGGTCTCCCTCACTGGCATCTCTAGTGTGCCTGGCTAATCTTCAAAACCACATAGTCTTTTCAGTGACAAATACTTTCTGCAGAGGAAAGGAAAGGAAAGAAGTACTTTGTACAAAGGAAAGCTGTGTTGAGAAAATAGTCATGTCTTCAAGAAATGACCCACTGTGGCCTGAGACAGGGCTTGTGGAGCAGGTTCATGGGATGTGGTGACACAAACGCACATGCTGGTGCCAGAGGACCTGTCAAAATGTGAGGAGCTGGCAGCATTATTGGCTTTCAGACAGAAGTTGCTAAGCTCAGGAGCTGGAAGGAAAACACTTCTAGCCCTGTAGTCTCATATCAAAACCCAGGGAAAGAGGAAAATGAGCTATGCACAGTCCTGCTCCAAAGAGGAACACTGCTTTTTGAGCACTGGTTAGTTCACAGAAGAGTGAGAGAGAAGGATGGGTAGGGCTTTCATTTCAATCCTGGTTACCTTAACAAGCTGTTTTGTTTTCTCAGAATGCTCCTTGGAGCATCTCCACCCCTACCTTTCCCACACATTATCTATTGAAAAAAACATGCACAAAGAAAGAACTTTCCTTCTCTCATCTCCCCTCCATCTTACTTTTTTGTTCTTTTTTCATCCTTGGGCTCACCCACAGATTAGCTCTCCAAGATAGCCATCTCTCAACGATAATGTACAAAGATGTTATTAAATAGAAGCCATACATGGGGCTGAACATCCCAAATCCCCAGAAGGTAGGAAAGTTTTACACAATTTAAATTAACCCCTTAAAAATAAACAAAATGCTTGCACATTTGCCAAACATCTGAGAATGCAGAAGGACTGTATCCACGGCTACTTCAGTAATAAGACTAGAATAGATATGTACTTTAAAAACACTGAAAACGTCCTTCTGGGTCAGCCCAGCAGTGCCTGTAGCTGAATACTCTTACTAGTCAGGGCAAGCCCAGGAATCGAGCTGCTTTCTGGCCGTTCTTCTTTGTCTGTGGAAGACTGCAAGCTGTGGGTGAGCAGAGCTGAAAAGGCAACAAGATTTGCAAAACGTTGCAAACAGTGCTTTTGTTAGTGTTGCTGTACCACTAAAATCCCATAAAGTCTGTAAAGCAGAACAGGACAGAAAGCCGAGTGTAAACTGTTGCACTTCACTGAAAAGTCAGCAGCTTGGGAGTACAGTAATAAAATCAAGACCCACACCAGCTCACACACACAGAACGCCCAAAGCCTGCAAGTGAGGGAGCCGAGCATCACCATGCCCATGGGTGCAACTGTGGCAGATTTGCCAGCGCACACTGGATGGGGGGACAAGAAGGGATGGGTTGTTGAGCACATTTCTCTTTCATGTTTTTGAATTGCTGGCTTGTAAAAGTCCATTTGCTAAAAAACATGACAAGATAATGGTAGGTCCTGCTGAATCGGCACAGCAATGCTATGCCAAACTGATTCCTGCAGTAAATCATGTGCACTCTCAAAACACAAAGGGAGGGCTGTACAGCTCTGCAAACTCGTTATTTATTTTTGCCAAAAGCGAAAAAATGTCTGTCAGACTTGTTTTTCCTTCTTTATTATCTCTGTATTGAACTCTCTTCACTTTTGCACGCTGAATCAATACATAAGGAACAAACAAGCATCATGAATTTGATCTCCCTGCAATCAGTACAAAAACCTGAGTCAGCATAGCTGCGCTCAATAGGTTACAGTCAATTTCCTACACTGTAACTGCACAAACCCAACCATCACCAGCTTCCTACCCACCACAGTAACTAACTTTCTGACATGTCATCAATATGCTGAGACTGTTTCGGTGTTTTTCCTCCTAAAAAAAAGCACTATAAAATAACATTGTGGAGGAAAGAAAATAAATTTGCCATGGCAATATCCATACCCACCACAGTAATAGCACATCTCAGTCCCTTCAGGGTGACTAAGGCATGTCATCACTGCAGCAGACTGCCTGGCAGGCTTTGGATTAGTCACATGTTACAAGTCTCAGGACGGTGGTGTGGAAAATCAAGAGCATTAGTCAATCCTCATAACTGTTGATTTGACTCCCTGGTTCCATGTCACCTTTGCCCCTGTGTCACACACACAGCAACACCACATCTCACAACCAGTGAACTTGGTGCAACTCATGGCTCAGCTCACTCCAGATCAACATCCCCACATTAGTGGATGTCACCCACCTACCCAGTGATCCTGTCAGATAATAAACTTTTTCTTCCCACTGCAAAAGGAGGAGGAGTGAACATTATATTGCACGAGCACAAGAAGCACACAAGTACTGCTGTCCACTCTCACCAGAGGAAACACCTTGTAAGAGCTGTGGAGAGAACTACAGCAGCTTTCCAGGCCAGCATGGAACCTGAGTCAGACCTTGGGCAAGCTGCTCAAATCAATGCTCAGCTTTCAAGCACATGCTCAAGTATTTGGCTGAGATGAGACCATTTTCAAGTGTGGGATGCAGAATCCCACTCAATGGGTGCTTCACTGAGACTACAAAAGTATTCTTAATATATAATAATGCAGTAATTTATGGGGGTGCATTCTCACTTAACCAGAACCTCAGAACCATCTGTTCTTCACAAGCAGTTGTTTCTTAAGGAGCATTGCTGTGTCCCTGATCTGCAATCACTGAGAGAACAGCTGCCAACCACAATAGGAAATGGTTTACACCAATTGAAAATATTTCTGAAACCTCACCAGTTCTGCTCCATGAGGAAGGAAGAAAAAAAAAACCACACACCCTCCCAAAAAAACCAAAACAATAAAAAAAAAAACACCAAAAGTAATAACAAAAAAAAACCCATGAGAATTTGATAGTCCACATTCTGTGTCTTAGCTGAGAAGTAGGGATCTTTGTTGTCCCTTTCAGACCATCCTGTTATTCACACAGTGAATTACAGACCTAACCAATTCTATAACTGGTTGTTCCCCGAACTCATGGTTTAAGTTTTGGTCAAAAGAAGATCATTCCTATGTGAAGAATGACTCTTCTCTGGGAAAGTAAAGCTATTTTTAATCACAACAATGCTATATTTAGCTTATTTTAACTGTCCTAATCTGCTGCCTCTTTTCCTCAAAATCATTGAGTGGTAGATGTCAGAAGAAGGAGATTCTACAATTCTCAATTAAAAAGAAATGTCACCTGAAGGCAAGCTCAGAGCCAGGATCCAGGCATAGCAAACCCTGTTACCAGTGGCTTGTGCTGCCTGCCCACAAGGGCACATCACACCACTGCAGGTGCAGCCTGTTGCCTGCCAGTGACAGCATGGGAAGATGAATGCCTTTTAAACCCCAAGATTCATTTTAATGTGGTACCATGGCCCTACCCAAAGTTACATGAAAATCTGAATGCCTTGCTCCAGGATTATAACACTTCTTTGCCTAATTCATGGGTTATCCTAAGGATGCACTTTATTAACAACCAGATTGTTACCATTTGCAGATGACTAATGCTCCTCTGATGCCCATAAAACTGTGACTACTACCTGCAGACTGAGACCATTGAGGAAACAAGTAATGCCCTGTAAAAGTTATTTGAAACAAAGCAAACATGTATTAGGCAATACAAATTTAACCTTGCAACCTTAAGGTAATGCAAGGAAAGCTGTGCTAGCATTCTACACACAGCACCTACCTTACAGAGACTGCTTCATTAAGTGGGTGGTATCTAGTTTTGAAAGCACAGTTCATTTAAGCAAAGTTTAAAAACAATTTTAACCTGCTAATCAGGTGCTGAAAAAACTATAAGAAACTCTATCCACAGACACTTAAAGGCAAATGAGTGCTCCTGTCCTGAATGTGAATACAAAAATGCAAACACCATACCATCTCCTGAGCTCTAAAGATGATCAAGAGCATACAGCTGTTTAAATATATAGAGGACTCTGGTAATCTGCCCAGTTTTAGAGCTGTAACGATGCAGTCAAATAACAGGACATCCAAAAACCACACAGCAGTGTGATTAGCTACACCCATTCAATTTGGTCATCATTGATGCAAAGACCTTCCTCCTGCACACCATGCTGTCTGAATAAAAAGGCAAGTTTCAAAGAAATTTCTAACCCTGAAAGAGTTTTAGGTGCAGGAGGGTTGGAGGAGGATTGGATCCTTTTTTTTAATACTTGAATGCTTTCAACCTGTTTGCATTCTACCAAAGAAAACTGGATAAGCAGTGAAAAATGCCAAAAGCCAATCAAACCTCCCAGGGTCCAAAAATGAAACCTTAAAATGCTCTGTTCCCAATTAAAAGCTTTGGAAGCAAATTAGACTAGCCTCATCTGTGTAGCTGGCAGGAAGATTAAAAGTCCCAATGCACAATCACATCTGATTTCCTGCAAAGCTCTGCTCTGAAGAGCAGGTGTTACAGGAGGGGAGTGCCTGGGTAGCAAACAGCCCTGGTCCAGCAGCCCTGCCCACATTCACTGCAATCCTCGGTGCAGTTACTGTAATGGGAGCACAGTGGAGAACATGGTCATAAAGCTGTATTATCCTGATGCAGGAGAAAGCTTTTAGCTTATGACTTGGCCACTCTTTTCAGATGGAAAACAAAAGCAGCAGGAAAACATCTCTGAAAAGTTATTCCTTTCCTCCTCTTCCCCTTCCCCTTGCTTTCCAGACAAAGTATTCTTTAGACAAATTGCTTACAGTTTTTGCAATCCCTCTGCTTGGAAAATGTTGTCTGCTATTAAAATCAAATGTAAAACAAACAACAACAAAAACAACAAGTCCAATTTTGATAGGTTTCCTTGTTGTGCTAAGACCCCCAGCTTCCATTCTCAGAGATTTACCAAAATCCCGTTTCTTTACACAGAGCGGGAATTCTGGAGCACTGGATTCTCTTCTGGCAAGACCTCTGGCCACGCTTAGAGGTGGTAGCAATATTAAATATGTTTTCAGTGACATCAGTAGAAAAGTAACTGTGCTGTAAATACAACAGTTACACAAAGGTGTGGCTTTGTCCATCCCTTACAGATACTCAGCTGTGTGAAGGATAATGGAAGATAAACCTTCAACTTGAGCCAAAGTGCCAATTTCTTTCCATTTAGTGCTCACTGAACTCTGACCACCCCAGGCAGATGCAATTTTCTTCTGTCATGCCTGTCAGCTCACTGGGAGGAGGGCTGAGTCACAGAGTCGTCTCCTGCTCTCCCCCAAAACACTGCACAGCAAGTGGACAATGAAAACAAAAAGAAATTCATACTATTGGATTAAAGTACTTCAATGCCTTGACATGTCCCTGAGGTGCTGTGAGATGACCAAAACAAATCACAGAAGTTTAGGTATAAATAAATTTTGAACTCCTTCCATTAGCTTTACAGATTTCAAGCCTTTTGGGACTCATGTTTTCAATCTTTCCCATGTAGCTATAAAAGCTAGAGAAGGTCAAGATTTCTAATAGTCATTTAACTCCAGGAACCTAGGCCTTAAAATAAGAAATTAAAAAGCCAAACTAATATTAAAAAAAATAAAATTCTACATTAAAATTGGTAGAGTTGACAAAAAAGGTTGTTGATCTTTCTTATTTTGCATTTGTTACCCACTGCCTCACGTGCAATCACATTGAGTAAAAGCACACTATGACAACACTTCTAGATCTCTCTTCAAAATTCCTTAATCACTATAATTGTATATAGAGCAAACACGAAATGCTTCATTTGCAAGCAAAACAATGGACCACAGCATCTGGACCCTTACAGGATGCATAAAGATGAAGAAAAAAGAAATAGACTAGTTTGGAATTTGAATACAGAAGGCCAGACCAGCACCCCTCTACTCAGTGTCTGCAATATTACCTTTAATGACACAAATGAGAGACATTTTATAACCATCTGAAGTTCCAGTTATTGCTTTGTCTCTCTAAATGAAAGCTGACAGCTACTTCTTGCAGGATGCAACCACCATGTTGGGGGCATGACACAGCTGTTGTGTCCCTGGGGAGACAGAGTGAGGACGTGACAAAACCCACCACAACCTCCCTACCAAAGGCCAGCTCTTCTCTGCCCCACACCTGATGTGTTTGAGAAACCAAAAGAATTCATACCTCAAAAATTGCACTTCTGCAGATGAAAACCAAGACCAACTTAGACGGGATCCACCAACTCAGGGCACAAAGTTTCACACCATCAGAATTTTCTGATATTTTCTTGGAGTAAATACCATGTTCATCTGCACATCAGGTTTACCTCTACAGGCGATGGTGTTTGAGAACATCATCTTCTCATTCAGTAGCTCTACTTATAACCCTCTCCATAGCAATTCCTGCACTTACTGTTTCCTGCTGCTGCCTACACTTCAGCTTCCTTCCCCAAAAATACATGTCGACTGCAAAAACACATGCTACCACACACCTTTAGTACAGATCAAACTGCAAGCAAGCTGCAGGATTTTGACAAAATAAATATGCAGGAACCCCACATGCATTAACTTCATCTGCTAGGGAATGTGTGAGTATAACTAAACCCTGAGGGGACCAGGGTGAGTCTAAGGTTCCCCTCCCTAGGGAGGCCCCATGCTATGGATGGCTGCTCGGGGAAGTATATTGTGGAGGCACAGATGAGCCTATGAATGTTTCTCCTTGGATGTACAGCTCCTTTGAACTCTGTCATAATTGCACCAGCCTTGTGCACACATGTTCATTGCCTGAACTGTGGGTGGGAGAAGCATCTGGCACCAGCTCTACCCAAACCTTGTACAGCTTGATTCTCAAAACCGCTGAAGTCAACATGGGCCTTTCCACAGGCTTCACCAAGCTTGGGACCAGACCCACAATCCTTCATTTTAACGGACATCAGAATGGCAATGAGTCTTTTCAGGCAAGCGTCAAGTGACCAGCCTACTGCCACAGGATCAGGAGAGTGACCTGCTCAGCCAGCTTTTACCACAAGCCCTCAAGGCAGACCTCATTCATTGTACTCACTGCATTAATTTTCTCCTCACTGACAGAGGATGAACTAGACAGAGACTGGCCATGAATAGTGCTATGCTGGAAATTAGAAAAGTGTTTCTAACCACTGGGTACCTCCTGCATCATTTAAAGGGGATACATCCACATCTCAATAGCAAGGCATTGGTTCTGAGTGCCCAGGAGGGCATTCTAGGGATGTTGACACCTGAGGCACCACTGCATTGCTACAGGAAGGCAGGTAACTTCCCCATTATGGGAACCTGATTTCAGCATACACTGAGCCCTCCCTGCCAGGACAGCTTGTAAGCACTGCATATCCAATATCTAAGAAGATAGCACTGGTGGGGAGAGATACTGTTTTCTGAGCTCTTGTTGCTTGGAAGCACCAGCTCTTGGGAATTTGTCACATATCAATGAAGCCAGTGTTGGAGCTGGTATCAGACAGTGGAAAGGCCACCTTAAAGGTGATGTTTGGTCAGTAGATTGCACTTCTCCTTCCCCAGCTTTCTCATCCACATGGCTTCTGCACCTGGGCATTTCAGTAGTTCTATTGAATACTCAAAACTAAACCGTACACTCAACCAGTTTTGGTTTTATGCTCCTTTAGTGTATAGGCAGAATGGCAATTGGTCCTAAAGAAATAGATTCAGAGAAAACACTTCCCCTCATCCTTTTCCAAAACTTACATTCACCTAAATTCTTCACTAACACAGAAATGTCCCACTCTTTGGCACATAAATGCCCACCTCAGCTTTACTGTGGGGGAGACAGCAGCTCCAGCCTATTAAAGCTCAACCAATTTCTCAGTCTGCTCCTCAGGAAGTGAAATGTTGGCCTCTCCCTTGCTTTGGCTTGGGGTACACTCAAAACTTGCAATCTGGTCTCCAGAAAGGAAAGGTCTACTGTTCGTTACTCACACTCGGTAGCACATCAGTCAATGAGCTGTCTCACAGTGCCCAGAAGGATTCTTACACAGTACACAACTATGCAGCAGCTGTTAGGGCTCCAAGTGGACCAACAGCCCTTAAATGCCCTGTCCAGCTCAACCTGAGATTGGCACCCACAGAGCCACTGCCAAGGGACCAGAAGCCTGGTTTAAGCTCAGGTTCAGCTATGCTGCAGGTTTGCCCACTTCAGCCCATCCTTGCTGTATGGATTGAACTTGGTCCTGGCTCTTCCCTTTGCATCTGCCCAGTGATCACTGGGTTGCCAGTGAAAGCTGTCATGGTCACCAACCTGGTCCCACTTGGGCTCTGTGGGACTTGGCTTTAGTCAGCAACAGTGACGTCCTCCCTGTGCTGTGGTCACCCTCAGCTCCTGGTGCAGCCTTTCTCACAGTTCAGCCCTTGCTCTCTGCTCCCTAACAATACCATGCATACCATGCTCTTTTCATTTGCTGGTCATCCTCCCTGGCTTGATGGGCCCTGGATCATGTTTAGGACAAGCATCACAGGATAATCATGGGCTGGTATTAAAGGTGAATTTTGGATGAAGAAGTATCAGAACATAATCTCCAGAGGCATTCAGCACCTTGGTTTTGACCCATGATGGAAAAGCTTGTGAAGTAGCAGCAATGCTGGTATCAGAGTAGCTTTTGAAAATCATGTCACTGGTTTTCCAGGGTAAGATACCAGTCTGATTCAGACAGAGTGCAAAACATCCCTTCTAATACAATCAGATATATGAACAGGAACGGCACTTTTGCAAGCTATCATCTCTCCTTCAAAGATAAATACCATATCACAGAAACATACAAAGTCCATCTCACAAAAAGCACTGATGGGCAAATTCAGTTATTCCCACCTAGCAAGGTTCTCAGCTATGCAGATTTTCCTAGCCAACCTGAGGGTAAAAACAAAAACTTTAAAAAAGTTTGCTATTCCCAGAGAAACAAACTGTCAAAAGCTTCTGCCACTATCATTAAATGCAATGTGGCAAGGAACATCCTTGCAGTCCTACAGCAAAACAAAAACTGCAACTGAGACTTTTCCTCAGGATACTCAGCAATTCTTGTGAGTACTCCAGCTTTACTCACTGCATGTTGGGAGCACAGGATGGAGGCACTGGAAGAAAACTGGAGTCTGGTTCCAGAGCTGTTTTATTTTTGGTCTTGGAGATTCACTCCTCCTTTATACACATACTCTTTCAACAAAACAACAAATTTTTTAAAATCCTTTTTTTCTCTTTCCTACTCATATATAAAGGCAGAGAAATCCAGGGAGCTGATTTTCACTAAGGACAGAAACCAAGAACGAGGTACACTGTATGAACTTCAGAAGTTATTGCAGGTTCAGCAGAATGACAGACACAGTGGTGTTCAAAACTAACACAGGCCAGAAATGAGCCATATGATCAACAGAGAAACTACACATGCAAGTTTCAAATCTGTTGGGTTTGGGTTTTTTTTTCAAAATGGTACCAACGGTTAGGCACCTTCACAGAGGCTTCCCATGCTACGTGCCAGCAGCAAACCAAGATACAATTTCCGGATATAAATAATTTTGATTTGGGAGAGGTACCATTTTACATACAACTCTCTACTTTGTAAATAAGCTACCTGAATTATTTGATTGCACCCACATCCGACTCCTACCCCATACCCAAACGTTGTTCTCATGGCTAAAAAAGACACGCTCATGTTCTGAGAACATGTGCAAGGACAATAAGAGATAATAAAGCACAAAAGCAGGCTGGAATGGGTGTCCTGGGAGTCCCACAGGTAGTCTAGGTTTCCAGGAGGAAGAAGAGAGAACTTGGATCTTCTCTCCATAAGAAAAACTTTAGGATTAACATAAGTCTCCATTACTTTGTTTCAACACTACAGGCTTGCTCAAAGAACCAAAACTCAGCTTTCCCAAAGGACGCTCAGTTCTGCAGATACTTGTACATAGCAGTGACCACTTTCATAAAGTTTTAATATAATTTTAAAAATACATAAAACAATGCTCAGGAACTAACACAAGCCTTATGGGAACATAGGTCATTTGGAACTGAATCCAGAAGTTTAAATCATTAAGTTTCTGGATGTGGCAAAATTAGCCTGGCCCTATCATGAGAGCTAACCTTCACACGAGGTTCACAACACAGGAAAGGCTGGGACTAAGAACAACAACAACAACTGCAAGAAAATAAACTTTATCTGAAACCAATCAGTTACTAATGATTTGGGGAAGATTATGTCAACTTCCCATAAATGGGTTCTTTATCAGAAAAGGTGAAGCACTACACTGTCAAATACCAGATGTGAGTTGCACATTGATTTGGATTTAAGATACATAATCTTCAATTACTCTCCTCATGTTCCTTAGAGGGACAATGGAAAAGGATTCCTACCATTAGAGGAATCTCTACTGAGGGCTCAGTTTCTACACAGTCAGTGTGTTCCACTTTTCACAGTAGGGAAGTGCTTTGATGTGACCTTTTCTAAAGAAGCAGTAAGAATCACTCTCTACAACTACTTGAAAGCAGCCTGTAGCAAGCTGGGGATTGGTCTCTACCCCCAGGTAACAAGCAATAGGATTGACAGGAAACAGCATCAAGTTGTACCAGGGGGAGGTTTAGTTCAGATATGGGGAAAAATTACTCCACCAAGAAGGTTGTCAAGCATTGGAACAGGCTGCCTAGGGAAATGGTTGAGTCATCATCCCTGGAGGTATTTAAAAGCTGTGTAGATGTGGCACTTGGGGATGTGGTTTAGCAGTGGACTTCGCAGAACCAAGTTAATGGCTGGACTTCATAACCTTACAGGTGTTTTCCAACCTAAAGGATTCTAAGAGTCTATTCAGGTTACTTGATTATATTCAGAAATATAGAAACAGCTGGCTCTAATGCTATCAGAATATAGAATATTCCAGAAAATTTTTGCAGTGCTTCCTGTAGAATTCCAATTTGCAGGCTGTAACACAAGATCCTGGGATTTGGCTCTTGATACTTCTCCTTTATCAAGTATTACCCTTTCAGGTGTTCTTCTTATGCCATCCTGACAACATTTTCAGTGCTTGTCATAAACAGTCTCTCCCAGATCACACCAACCAAGTTCCTTTGTGCTGCAGGCCTGCCAGGCAGCTCCAGCTCAGAGAAAGTTTGCTGGAGGCATTGGCTGTACGGCAGAAAGCTGTGCTGATTGTTCCCCCAATAGAAAAGGGAAAATACATCATGTCCACACAAATGATTTGTTGGAAATAGTCTGAAATTTGAAAGGCAAAACCTTGTGGTACAATCAGTCCAGTGTTAATTACACACTTCCAAAACTGATGCCCAACTCCTTCAAAGAGCTGAGTTTCTTCATCTGGAGAGGCCAACAGACCTCTATTCTCAGGGGAAGTGTCCTAAAGTTTTACAAAAACATGGACAGCAGAAATGGTTCTCTGTATCTTCTACAGGCATTCTCCTTGCACAAAATGAAGCATAAAGCTTTTCACTAGACACATGCTAAAGGATGAGAATGGTTACAGCAGGTTTTGATCTATCTCCTTCAGCACTTCCAGGCCTCATACACAACAGCTGAGACACACTAGCTGTAATCTCCCTAAAACTATTGCCATTGATGCAGATTCTTCTGACCACGGAGGTCAGGGACATTTTTTGGCCAAGAACTTTAATGACCTAACAGCACTAAGACAAACCTTTTGCAGCTATTTGTCTGCATTCTTTAGGCATGAGGACATGAAGGGGAAGCACTGAACTATGTAAAGCTATGAAGGAAAGACATTCCACGCTACAAAGCTATTCCAGTTCGCATCTCATTTATATTTGGGATATAAACATAACTTCTCTCCCATATATGATGAAGACTCCCATACATAATTTTTCAAGACCAACACTGCATAAGCCCACTTATAGCCCAGTCACATGCAAGCTTTGAGGATTTTTAGTGTGATATATTTGACTGCTTTTTAGTATACTACCAAAACATGGATGAATGTTAACATGTATTTCTCCTCTTCCAGTCCACTTCTTGTATCTGCCTTTTTCACATCAAAAAAGGACCTTTGTTATTGCTTATACACACAGCTTATGCATGCAGAAAGACCAAGAAATCTGGCTTCAATCACTAACTAGTGCTTGTAGACCATACTGGAATATGAATAAAGGTAATAAAAAGCAGTCAATGGAAAAAAACCAAACATCTGAGGAGACTGCAGACTTATTAGCAAACAGCACAGCATGGACAACGAAGGTAGGTATAAAGAAAAAGTAGATGAGGTAGGAGGGTACCATGCCACCCAAATTCCTGCCAATGCCAAGTGGAACAAGAGATGGTTTTAAACAGACAGGCCTGTCTCCAAGCTAAAATTCCCCGAAGAAACTAGGAGTTCATTTCTCTCTCTTATTCATGCATACTTTCGAAACCTCTGGAGACCACTCTGCAAACTGGAACAATAAAACAAAATGTCAAGACAATAAATGGGGCATTGAATCTCTGCAATCTGTTAGAGGAAGGCCTTTTCTGACTTGGAGGCAGTACCTTGTTTTCACCTCCCAAACAGCAAATCAATGCAGAGCAAGTGTTGTCTGCCAGGACAGCCTAAACAGGGTGGGACAGCACAGCAAGGCTTGGCTGGATCAATTACCTTCAAAAATATCAAGTTGAAATCCATCCTGCCACAGGTATATCTGAGCATTTTTTGTCATCTAATCTATGGTGCCTTAACAAGTATGTTATTAAAGATCCCAATAAACAGCAGGAATTCATTTTATTTTCTATAATCCGAGGAAATTAAACCCAGTTCCATCTCTGCTCCCAAGCTTCTATTATAATCCAAGCAAGTCAGAAATATTGCAATATATCAGCAGCAAAATGGTTAATGTTTTGTTCTCATTTATAGCACAAGCATTTAAAGCTAAAGGTAGGCTTAACTTCCCTTTTCTGTGACCAGGACAAAATTCACTGTTATTATTTATCTACATACTTCACTTTGCTTGGAACTGTAAGTTTAATTTCTGGAAGAAATAATAGTTGTTATGCAGAAGGGGCAAAGCAAGTGCCTTGTTAAACTACAGTGAAGCATAAGAGGCAGCTCTGTGGCCAGAGGACCCAAAGCCCCAGCTCCACCTTTGGCATATTGGCCAATTCCAGTCACATGAGTAATTTTATTTTCCATCAGTTTGACTTCTTAATCTACAAGATGGAGATATTGGCTAAAATTATTCAAGGACATTACAATAATCACAGCCTCATTCCTTGCTTTTATCTCATGAGCAAATGAAACAACAAAAAAAAAAATCACAGAACTTGTGTTGCTCAATAAGCCAATTGTGCCGATACATCCATTTTCCCACAAAAAGCAGTTGCTGGGTTTGTTTCTGTTTCAGTCAGGCCTCCAGCCCACTCTGGCTCTTTAGGCAGCTTGCCTAGCATCAAATGAATTCCAGAAAGTGTTCAGCACAATCAAAACAGGATCTTTTAATCATGCTTCATTGAATCAAAACCTTTCAATTAGCTCTAGCAGTGGCTCTGACCGGCTTTGAAAGCACTTTGGAGAACTGCAATGGAATGCACTCTATCAGAGGTAGGTATTATTAGCACTTACACAAATACAAGTTGGAGACTTCAAAATACACATATGCAACATCTTTATGTCTTCATTGACTTAAACCCAGCTCCAAGTCATACGATATTCCTCAAGGAAGAATTTCAATCATTTAATAATTAATAACCTTGCAATACTTTTGGAAAGAAAATAGTGAAAAAGTGGGCACACACAAATTGCTTCATCTGCTGAAATACGGTTGTTTCTGGAGCAAAACATAATACTCATTTAACAGTACAAAGCCACAGAAGCATAAGGGGCACAAAGGAAAAAGTATTATTCTATCCAGTTAGAGCAAGACAGGAAGTTTGTGGAGGCAAAAGTGCAGTAAACCAAACCAAACTAAAATAAAAGCACTTAAATAGCACCCTCCTCTTAGTGCCAAGTTGATCATAAATAGCCCATGTTTGCAAATTTGGTAAATCTTCCAAAGAGGAGTCAAAAGCAACAAATCTTTGGAGGGGTTGGTAAGGGTAGAAGGGAGGGTTTTCCTGGTTTGATTTACTGGCTACCTCAATCTGTACTGTTTATGATTGTTTAACAGTGTTGGTGGGCTGATCTTCTGTTATCTTTAGATGACACTTTAATCCTGCAGGGCAAGCATTATGACATTCTTGTGAGTTCAGAGTGCCTTGAGCAATTGCTTAAATCTAAGAGATGCAATAACTCCTGAGACAGAGAGGCACAAGTGTTAGATCCAGCACCTGATCCACAGGACTGTGCCCTCAGCTCCTTCCTGGACCACTGACACACATCTCTGTTCAGGGGACAGATGCCACACACTGAATCACAGAACCAACCATGGACTTGGGAGGACTCCTGCCTACGTAGTGAGCCATTCACAGTGCTGTTTGGCCCATGAGAAACTGTTCAGTAAGAAAGTTTTAGAGTACCTTGCAAAAACCAGTCTCACATCACATACCTTGCTTTGCTAAACGCAGTCATCCTAAGGCAAAGGCAGATTCCACACTGCTTCCAAGCCTGCTAAAAAATTTCAGTCTGCTTCTTTAATCAAGGGTAAAACTATCATACTGGGAATTTTTTTCACCCTTTTTACATTAAACAGAGCAAAAAATACCCCAAGAAGCAGGGGAGTAGGATGCAGGCTACTTTTTTCCATCAGTGTTTCAAACATCATTGTAGAAAAGACTAACACTCAGCCTTACAGTAAGAAAGGGCACTACAGGTGTTCATCACCAATTCCAACCAGAAGCATGGTGCTCACAGTGCAGCAAGACCCCAAGAGTTGCTTTCTAAAAAAATGGACCAGAAAACCGAAGTATTAAAAGCATCACTTTTCTTACAGCTGCGCTCCCAGGCTGACAACAATGAGGCATCACTCAGCCATAGAGAGGGCTATATAATCTGATCTCATTGAGTATCAGCTATGGAAAAATGGATGCTTATCCCTGCTTTTCAGTTCACTTGCTGTTGCTACTTAGCACAGTACAGAAAACAATCAATGGATCAGGTTTCCAAATGGGAAACAAAACCAATGGGAAGGCCTAAATTCATTTTCACCAGGTTGAGAGTTTTTACCATTCCTTCATTATCTTAATTCTAAGAAACACAGTATCATGCTGTTTGCATTCACTTAAATACTTGATTTGCCTGAGCAAAATGCAAATGTTTTAATGTAGTTCAAGGTTTAGACTTTCATTTCTCCTATTGTGAACACCATCCTTTACAAAATATAAAAAACAGACACATTTTCAGGACATTTTTTCTGGATCAAAAAAACCCATCAAGTTGGGGTTTCAGTCCCAAATATGCAATTGGCATTTGGCCCAGTGTAAAGACATGCCCAAACTGCCTGAGGATGGAGCAGCTGTAGGGCCAGGGGGCAGGTCACCAACTGCCTAGACCAAGGAAACTTTGCAGGAGTGATTCCCTTAGGACAGAGAAGAGCTCTAAGGAAAACAAGCAGTAAGTATACAAAAATCACCTCCATTTGTTCTCAGGATACACAAGCTGAAAGCACTTTCTGTCCTTTTAGTGTTCCTTCTTCCTCCATCTGAGCCAGAAATTGCCAGCCAGCCTAGTCTCTTATTTAAACTGTCTCCTATCATCAGTTTACAAGGAATGGAGACAGTTTCCACAGTAGCAAAAATCTAGAATGGCACTAAAAGAAGCATTTTGGTAAATACAACTGTCATGAAAAATCAGCTAACTCAGCTCCTGATCCAAGCTCCATAGAAATGTCTACATGAATGTAGAAAAGAATCAGAAAAAACAGTGTGGGGAAAAAGCAGCTCACTTAGCCAGCCTGCTTCCCCTCCACAGCCAAGGGGACAGTAGAAAAACTGACAGCTGTGGTACCAAACATGTAAAAAGACACTGTGAAACCAAAGCACAAGTGAGGATGCAAATAAGTCTCCTGTTACCTGCTTATTCTACCCCTTCTGTATTTTATGCACATGGCTTTAAAAAAAAATTGAGCCAAGCACCATCCATTTACACAAAAGAGAGTTTTGGAAAAGTTGCAGCAAGATTTGCTTCAGGGGACTCAAGTCAATTCAGGCAGCATTTATAAAAAACTAATAATTCCTACAGAATCCAAGGGATTGAGAAAGAAATAAGGTTATTTGAAAAGTTTTTCAAGAAAGTGTTATCTAAAACCCAATTTAACCTGAACCTGAAAACTTTAGAGCCCAGTAAAATGCGCGATGGAGACCTATACACCATTTCCTAATAGGTGGCTGCCAGATTTGTTACACATTTAATAAAGCAGCAAAATAAGGTATTTATGTAGCATGTTTAAGTGTAAGCATATTTGTTGCATTTTGTTTAAATGGAAGGGTAACCTCATAGATGTTATAATTACTGGCCAATGGGAAATGTAAGGAGAGAAAGCAAAGTCAGAACTCCTGCTGCATCACAAAAAATAACGTAACAGTACCCTGGCAGAGTCCTGCTTTAACAGGCATACAAAACCTGGATGCTTTGAGCCTCTGAGAATGCCTGGCTGGCAGATGGTGAGTTTTCACATGCCTTGGAGGGTCCAGCTACTTCAATGGAGTAATCTTGAACACTCTTTGCTGGGTCACACATCACTGCTATTCCTTCCCTTCAGGGCTTCACCTCATACTTGGCAAAGGAGCTTAGGCAGTTCCTTCCAAGGACAACACCTTTTCTTGCTTGGCTAGAGGTGTCAGTGCTGAACAGCCTCCCTAAGTCTAGAGCTCCCCAAGCCTGGTGCACCACTCAGGCTCAATCTTTTGCTCACTGAACCTTTACAGGAAAGCTGCCATCACCCCTCAGAGTGCAATTTCAGCCCATCACAACTTTTCCAGGTTACAAAAGAAATGCCTCAAACTGCAAAGGAACATGTCACAAAAAACAGCTTAATACAAACATCTAGTAGCTTTTGCTTCTTTAATGTGCAGATCTCAGGAATATGTGGAGAGTTATTGCTTCACAGATGCACAGGGAAACGGAGGTTGCAGGTTATGGAATGACTTAGAGGATTTCTGAATGAGGGAACAACAAAGCAGGGAACTGGACAGGAGATTTGCAAGCTAGTATCTCTTTACCCAGGTTTATGTATTTCCATAGATATTGTACTTTATAGTTACTTCTGAAAAATAAATTCTCTTTTGGAGAAAGATCAACATGCTCTTCTTTATGGGCAATTACTCCCAGAGGGGATAAAAATCAAAGGGAGAAGAGTACAGAAACAAACATTACATAGCAAACCTGGTTTTGTTCCAAGTGTGAGAACAGAAATAAAGCAGATATTTGGGGGTAAAATTGTCTTTCAAAAAAGAGGTACTTTTGTGGCTCAATAGAGATATATACAAACATATCTAAGTATTTTTAATACGAGGAAAACACTGAAACAATAAGTTGCTGACTTGTGCTTGCACAGTCCTAATGTGAAGATCCTGAGTTCCCTCTAAGAGGAACATGTGGATTTTTTATTGTTAAACAATTAGCCAAAGCCACACTGAGGAATTTTGTATTTGGTTCAAACTGACTTTAATGGAAATGAGCATCTAACTCTCAAAAGTGTCTTAGAAAAACTCAGCAGAGTTGTACAAAAAGCAAGATCGTTTTTCATTCTATTTGAATCTAGCCTGGTTAAGGCTTTATAGAGAACTGAGAACCAATTAATAAAGATCAAAAACCATGAAGGCAGAAAAGGTCTTTATGTCCTCTGCTCCCTGGTCAAAATGAAGTTTAGGGATAACTGAAACATCTGCTGTGATAACTTGTGTATCAAAGCTTGTTTACATCAATAAAAAAGGGGTTTACAGCTAATTTAACCTGCAAACAGAAAACACTGCTTGAAATATCTGTGAAGTGAAATTGGTAAATCAATATATTTTGAGTAGTCATGATAAATATACTCTACATAAGAGGTAAACTTGAGCTCTACACTGATGTACCAGAATGTATCTTTGCCTCTTGGCATGGGTTAATAGTGGAGCAGCTGAACAAGGACAGTAGATGCAAACTCTTACCTTGTAACCAGACAGAATGGTTATGACTAAGTCTCAAAAATCAAACGTAAGTGGATACAGCAGAACTCATGCTTTTCAAGGAAAAAAAGTATTATCATCATACATCTGGATATATATTAGTCCATTAATAAATATTTAAGATTACATAGTTAAGAAACATGGTATTAGGAGCCTGAATTATCCTGTTAGTCTCACCACCTGATCATACAAATTTTGAAGTAAAGTAACTTCCCTTGAAATTACATTCTAGGACGGGGGAAACAAAACAAACAAAAAAAAAGGCCTTTTGAAACACTGAAGGGCAGGAGCAGTATTGTCATCTGTCCATGAATGTTCTACGAAAGTCTCTCGCTATGTATATAACATTCAGGGTCAGGCTAAGTCTCCACAAAAAAAACCCCTCACTTTCTTTCAAACCAGTTAGGATGTACTTCCCTTTTACTCTTTGCCTAACTAGGAGGTGAAGGTTCATAAAAAAAAAGAAAAAAAATCAAACAAACAACCTGGATTCAGAAACAGCTTGAAAAATCACATCCAGAAATACAGTGCCAGGTGAGTGAGAGGTGAGAAGACACTGCCCATATGCTGGGTTAATTCACCTGGTGTAAATCAGCTGCATTGTGTGGTCTCCACCCCAGCTAACCTTCTCACTACATGTTTGTCTGGGCTGACAAGCAGATGAGGTTGCCAACCTGTCCTGCTGCAAAGCATATGGGAAAGGGAAAAGGAAGTTTTTTTGTCCAACACAAAGCGCTAGGCTATCCAGGGCTGGATACCTGCTGGTTTATCCATTATCCACAGGCTTATGAATATGCAAGTCCCTCAAAATTCATTACATATTTTAATTTCTGACATGAATATGCCACTAAATTATCCTGCTTCCAGAGCGTGCCTCCAGCCCAGTAGCTCAACTACACTTCTACAGAGCAAACCTTTCTACTATCTTTCCAAACTTAAGCATAGGCCAGATTCTTTCGTTCATCACATCAGTCTATCCACAGTAGTTCTGGGTCAACATTAGTATGCAAAAAAAATCACAGTGAAGTTCATCTTATACTCTCTGCACATAATAATGCTCTTCATTAAAAACAATGGTAATGGACTGAACTTGAACTATTAATTTTAAAAAAAGTAGCTGGCTTCACTGAGGGCAAAAAAACAACTTTTCTCATCTTTTTCATAGGCTGTTCTTTTACACTAGGTATTAACCTCTGCAGTTTTTTGGTTGCCAGAAGTATCACAATACAGCTATCCACACAACTGAAAAGATAAGACAATCATTTCCCCTCAGCCACATATGCTGGAGTGTTCCCCACTCCAGACACATTATCATGAAGGTGGACAGATAATGTAATTTTCTCATAACTTTTTACCTCCCACTGTTGTTCTCTTGCAGAAGCATGTGCTTGTCACTGAAAACTTCATGGTTCTCATACTGTTTCATTTGGGAGGCATCAGCTTAGCTGCACATTCATCAACTTGCCTGTTGGTTTCTCCAACTCATAGATAACTGCCTCACAGGCAGAAAACAAAATGGCAAACAAAGCCAGAACTAAAGCTGAACCATAATCAAATCTGATACTGCAAAGTACAATCTGACATCTCTCTCACTGTCCCACTAAATGCAAATGTGAACATCAGAACAGCAGCCAAGCACAGAAATATGTCACCAGCAGCTCAAGTAGCTTCTATCAGGGGCTGTCTGTGACAGACGAGAGGCCTCAATTCAAAAGCAAATGATGAATCTGTCGCCATTTGTCCCCTTTCTAGGGCCTAATGAATCCCAAGCCACAGTGAAAGCAGCATGCAAAAAAACTAGGTCTCACATCCACATACAGCATGGATGCAGCAGCAAAACTAAATGGTGACACATACAGTTCATTACAGACAGTTGCTGGGTTTGGAGTGCTTTGGGAGGGCAGCTAAGGGCCAAAAAGGGAAAGAAGAAAAGCAGCACACTAAGAAAGAGGCAAGAATTTCAAACACTTTCCTGAGAGCTAACAGGCAAGTTCCCCCAAAGCATAAGTGTTTAGATTAAGCTTTACTTGTAGGTAAAGCTGAAAGAGTCTGATGACCCTTTTCTCTCCTGAATTTACTTTTCCTAGAGAGTTATCTATGTTGTCTAAGCTATGTAGCCACAGGGAAAGAAAAGCAGGCCAGTGAAAATTATCCCCAGCTCACCTTGTCACTAGAGGAGAAAATAGCTTTGTCATCTGGCAATATCCATCACACTTCACTTCCCAAGCCTGAATACACCTCTGGAGAGAAAGACCAGTTCTTCCGCCAGTTGCTCTACAACTACAACAGCAAGAACCTCAAATGGTCCTGCTTCAGAGCATAATCAAGCACTGAGCCAATCAGCAGGAAACCTCTCTGCACCAATCCCTAGCACTGGGGAGGGCAGAGCTGAAGTACAGCACCTGTGAAAGGGACAGGGCAGAGCTGAAGTACAGCACCTGTGAAAAGGAGGCTTAGAAGGTACCTCGAGGTCAGGTGATACTAAAACCTGACAATCAGCACCGTGCCATTAAAGTTCACGAGTACCCACGAACATCACGTGGGTTCTCAGACAAGACTGGTGCCAAGAAGGAGACAGCATAAGCTCCCTGCGCTTGTCCTTGTTTTTCCCTGCATTACAATTAAATAATTCCAGATATTTACTCATTTCCACAAGAGAACTGGTGGTAGATAAATCCATAAAACACTAACAGAAATATGTATGCTAATCTAAAGGTACATAAACTGTGTTGATGAGAGCTGAATGCTGTCTTAACAATTTTGGAGATTGTCAAGTAAGTAATCTTTACATACGGCCTTCAGATGCAGATGATTTTATGCCTCTTGTTTACAATCCCTTTCTTTCCTTTCCTACCCTGATCTCACCTATCTTTCAAGTCAATAATTTCTTACACAGTTGGAGTGGCACAGGGGATGTTCTGCTCAAAGATTAAGTCAAAAATATAGCAAGGATATAGCAGGCAGTAAAATGCAAGCTACCCTATGGAATTGCTACCCAATTTGCAACTTAATGGTGAAAGTAATCAGAGCTTGCTGATTATTTGGTAAGCTTTTGCACTTTGTTGATCTGCCATATCTTCAAAACAACATTCCCAGCTCATAAAGTTCATTTGAACAACACTGACTAAGAGGATCTTGTGAGGCCCAAGCCAGGATTAAGACTGAGGCAAACTGGAAACTTCAGTCATTACAATCCTGTAGCACAAATGAGAAGCACTTTCACATGCAGAGAGTCTGTACGACCCATTTCTCTTTAGCATGTTGTGCCCACATCAAAAGAAACATGAGTTCAGGTCCTTTCCAGTGACCTTGAGTGACACAGGTTTTCATCAGGACAAAGGATCAAAATCATATAAGTCATCATTCATTTCACCCCATATTGCAAAAGCTGTTTTTACTCCCTCCAGCACTAACAATGTTGAAAGCAAAAATGTTAAGAGAAAGATTCATCTCCTGACTTGAAGGACTTCCCAGAACAGTGAGCAGAGCCTGTGTTTGGAACATCTGCTCCTCACTGAAGAACGGTTGCAAGATCTTCCAGGCCAGCTCTTCTAAAGTCTTTGGTCTCTCCCCTAATACTTGGAACAGCAGGCTGGGCAGAGCTTTGTAGAGTGCTAGTCAGCTAGCATATGTCCCCTGTGATTGTGACTGGATGTCCCATGAAGACAACTAATCTTTTTCTTAAGGGGAAAAATGCAAAGCAGTAATTCAGTGTGACAACCCCATCAAAATTATGAAATGAATAATGGTTTTAAAACTTCATGCAGCAACTGTTTTTAATAACATGGGAGTTAGAGAATAATGTTAAAAAGTTTCAACTCAAAGACCTGGTTTCCTGTGTTGGCATCAGTCCTGACACTAAATGTTAACACAACAAGCATTTTTACTTCTTCATTTTAAAGAGAAATTAGGAGACAGATATACTCAAACTGAAATAACATCCCGTTCCTGCATGTGTAAACATACAGTTTCTGACAGAAACTCAGTGTGCTATCACTGTGTCCTTAAGGATTTCTCCATTTGCTCAAATTCACTGAAGTCTCAACTACACTGCAACAGCTGACAGGTTTTCAGCATAGAGATACCACTCAAACAAACATATCTTCAAAGAATGGGGGAAGGTGGCATTAAAAATGAACACCTGCTCTTGTCCCATGTTCCTCAACCTAACAAGCACATCTCCAAGGTCAGAAGCTTACAGCAGAATATATCAAAAGCACTGGCTGTATGAATGATACCATTCATTTACCTGAACAATTCTAACTATCTGAGAATATACTCCAGAGAGAGAACAAGTTACATTACTCTAAACAGTTTGTAGTAGTGTTGACTTCAGAAAGTTCAATTGCTAATGCACAATGCTCCGTCCCCAGTGAATAAAAAGCTTCTAACAAAATCTGATGGCTGTTTAAAGCCTAAATGAATGAAAAGAGGATTAAAATCTAAAACTCCATAATCAACCACCCCCATTGCTCAAATCAGTCTTCAGACTTTATTTCTGTACATCCAAACATCAAGGACCAGGAAAACGTTAACTACAAAGGGAGGGGAATCTTCACCACAGCCCCTCTCTACCATGGCAGAGCTCTAGAGCAGCACAGGAGACCAGGATTTCCAGAGTCTGCACAGCACCTCATAGGAGGACAGGACTTCTCTTCCATGACATTTAACCTGACATATCTCAACAGCATGACGCATTTCTATATGACAAAAAGCAAAACAAAGGGAAAGATTTCAGTCAAATAAGGAGTAAAACAATGAATAGTAACTCTCGGTTGATGTAGGTACAACCAAAAAACATAACCAAAACTCTTCCTAAAAAGAGGAGTTTCAGGTCTTGTAGGGTGTGACTCTCCAAGGCTTGGCAAAGCCATTTATAACCTCACCAAAGTTCAGTGACTATGAGTGTTTACAAGCACAAGAACTAGGCCAGATTCAGAATGTAAATATTTGGATTCAGTTCCCCAGACTTGCCTCTGTCTGCACTGCCAACTAAATCCCAACTGCAGACCAAAAAATCTGAAAAGCAACAGTTGCACACACTTTACAGCACACAGACAAAACTAGTACACATGGCACTCAGCACTGGAAAGAAAGAAAAAAAAAAGAAAGAAAAAATCCTAATTCATAATCCAAACTGATTTTATGTTAAACAAGACATTAATGAAGTTTGGACCAAAAATCAGCTCTGTTATCATTTGATACATTTTGAAAGCCTGATCAGTCCAGATGTTGATTCTCTGCCCTGCGGGAGATTGGGTTACATTAACCATAGCTAGATCACCCAAGACCCCATGGATAACATAATGCCTCTGGTACACAGTGGTAACTTTGCCCTAAACTATATTCTCTTAAGCCATCCAAGGCAAGTACTTCCATTTTCCAGGCAAACAAAATGAGGACAATCTTCTCTGGTTCCACAGTAATTTATTTAGCAACCTGGGTCCCATATTCAGAATTGATTTAGGATTGCAAATCACCTGGAGTTCTCAATGTCCATGCCTTTTTCTTTTTTTTTTTTTAAGTTTCACCCCAGTTCTTTTAGGTATAGCTAAGGATGGCAACCAGGGATTTGTTCAAGAGACTTTTGACCTCTCACAAACACAGATCCCAAGGGATACACCGTATTCTCAGCTCCCAGTTCCCAGCTCTTCTCAAAAAGTGTTAAGTGTCTTTCAGTTGCAGACACTCCCTGGAGGGAATCAGAAAGGCAAGGGTCACATCAAGACCAGGATTATTTTTTTTCTTTTTTAAATGTTAAGAATTCAGGCCTCCTCACTCCCACTACTGTAAACTAACAAAAAAAATCCATCCTTTCCCTCTTCAGTTAAGTGGGAAAAGTACAAATCTGCTTCTTTCACTTTACTGAACTGTGGGAAACTTGGTTGTGCTTTCCAGTTAAAAGCAGGCTCTTCGGCACACTTCACAGTGACCTCTTCACAAGGGGCTAGTATCATTTCTTTAAATGCCCCTACACTAAAAATAGTTCTGCTTCCTAAACATGAGTGTTTTGCAGTTCCAGGCATTCTGAGATCCTGCATACCACTTTATTTTTTTTTTAAACTGGCAACATTTATTTAACCAGCAATTAAAAAAAGGAGGCCCAGCCACCCCAGTGATTCTTCCCAGAGGGTCTTAGATGTTTGTGAAACACAATGAAAACAATGAAGTGGATAAAATCATGCTATTCCATCAAGTCCTTGGCAAGACTTCCCAACCAAGAATAAATTGGCATGGTATGTTACAGTCAACAGATTACACAATGGTTTACAGGGTCACCAATAATAAGGGGTCACAGGCTCCTTAAAGAGCTACAGTGTATGTTAAGTCACTTGCTTAAAGAGAAAGAGCAATGCTTGGTCCTGAGGTCCTTGGAGCAAGTTCTGGTAGTCACAGCACAAACATGCTGCAGGGGTAGGAGAGGACAGAAAGCCCCTCTAAACCAGGAAGGGCAGTGACTACACTGTGCAAGCTGGCTGGGGGAGTTTAGCACCCTGAAGGAAGCAGCAGAAAGCCAGGCCAAGCAGGGCTCTCTTATATCTGCATATATGAGGAAAACACAGGCTATATAATTTTAGGAGCAGGGCAGTCTCCATGCCCCAGTGAGGCCCAGAACCAACATCCCTATCACCCATTTCCAAGAAGTCCCACTTCTCACTCCATGATCTCACAGGAATTTGGTTCTACCCCAGGAGCAAGATGCCAGTTCTCTTTCAGTCTAGTCGCTCTTAAAAGTGTAGACAGCAGCTAATTTTAAAACAGGCTTGACTATACTCTTAGGCAGCTTGTTAAAGTCATCACAATTGCTTAAATGTATCAGTTTTCCTTTAAATAACTAATCTTAAAGCAAGAGGGAAATGAATGGTCAAACCCATGAATCTTGTTCTTACCTGTCAACCTGGTTACAGATTTCCACTATGCCACCTGCATAGCCTGATCACCACAATGAAAGTTAAATTTTGATGTTCCTAAATCACACATGGTTTTCTCAAATCTCACCCTTGCCGTGTCAACTTACCCTTCCATTATATGGAATATTTTCATCTACTAACTATGAACTAATTGTGTATAAACAAAACATGATCAAGTCTTAAAGGCAAACCAACCTCACTTCATCTTATCCTCAAAAATCAGACTATAACTAACAGTTTCATCCTTCATCTTCCACAGGTTTTAATCACTGTAGCTGGTTTTTATTGGATTATTCAATATATGGCTGAAGTTAAAGTCTGACTACCCAGCATAAAAATGAAAGAAAACATATTCCCCAGACTCAGTACAAGAGTAAAACGAGGATGTAGAAAAAACATTACTACTGACATACTTCATGCAATAATACTATGCATCCAGTTTCATTTAGTTTGACTACCAAATTCAAAGTACATTTGAGTGATAAAACTGAAGTATACACAAGAAGGTTCTCCATATGTAGCCACTACTCTTTGCAGTGACCTTAGTAATGCAAACGTTTGGTAGCAAGCCAAGAGCAGTGCATCTGATTTTCCCACCAAATGAACTGCTGAAGCAGCTCCCTTAGCTCTTCAGCCAGATCTGTTCTGGGATCCTGAAGTCTTCCGCCGGAGTCCAGGTGGCTCCTCTACGCTTTCCGACACGCACGCAAACACTGCAGCCGGCTGGTCAGACGATGCGAGCGCGCATTGGAAGGGAAAAGAGGTGCCGCAGCTCCCCGTCTCTCTCCAGATCAGAGCCCCGCGCTCGGCTCCCAGGCGGGTCGGAGTAAACCCGGTCCCGCCGAGGTGGTCTGCCAGAATCTGTTCTAGCGCAGTGCCTCTGCCCACGCCACCCACGCAAAAATCAGCGTCCCACGGGGCACGGCGCGCACCAGCGCGGGAGATCCGACTCCCCGCACCGCCCGTGCGCAAGGACCCCGCGCCCATCTGCGCTCCCCCAGGCAGGGCAGGGTCCCGAAAGAATAGCGTGGCCGGCCCGCACCGGCACGGCCTCCGGTGGCTCCGCGGTTCAGGGGACCCGCGGCTCCCGGGGAGCCCCCGCCGGCCGCCACCGCGCATCTCCGGCCCGCCCCGCTCGCGGGAGGCTCTCGGACTGCAGGGACGGCGACCCGGAGCACGATCGATCGTTTCTTCCCCAGTCCCGCTCGCCTGCCCGGGTCCCCAGAGACAATCACCGCCCGGCAGCGCGGCTCCCTCGCCCTTACCGAGGCGCGCAGGGATGCGCTCCCTCCGCCGACCGCCTGCAGACCCCGTCCCGCAGCCCGGGCGGTTGTAGCTTTTTTGGAGAAGCTGGGAAGAGGGAAAGAAAGGGGGGAGGGAAAGGGGAGGGAAGGGACTGAGATCGAGGGAGAGAAGTATGCAAAGGCAGGAAGTGGAGACGGCCACGGCCAGTGCGGGAGATTAATGGGAACCAGTCACCCGGCAGCCAACAAAGAAACCTGCTCCCACAGCGCAGCCCGGCCCGGGCGGCCCCGGGAGCCTGAGCCACCGCTCCCGCCGGCAGCGCTCTGCTCCTGCCCGGGCCCCACGGAGGGGTGGGCGCCGGCCCCAAACCCGGGTCCTGGCCAGGCGGGAGGGAGGGGACCAGCACGGCGGGCCGGGCAGGGCCGGCCGGTCCGCGGGGAGACGCGATGGGCACAGGAGGAGGAGTGGCGGGGGGAACTGAGCCCCCCGCCTGACAGCCTTTCTCCTCCCTCGAGCCCGGAGGGACGATACTGCTTATTTTTTATTTAAAACACTCCGAGCGTGGGGCTCCTCTCCGCGCGGAGCCGCTTGCGGGGCAGAACGGAAGGAAGGAGGAAAGCGCACGGCGCGCTTCCTGCGCCAGGCGCGGAGCAGATGGATCCCATCAGGGAGCCGGGAGCGGGCGAGCTCCCGGGTCTTTCCCGAGCTCGCCGTACCAGCACCTGTGGCGAACAAGGAGGGTAGAGGGAGGCAGCGGCGTGCCTCTGAACTTCATTCCGGGTAGCTTGGTTCAGAGGCAGCCTACTGGGAGCAGCTCCTGGCAGCAAGTTGGAATGCTCTGCTCCCTGGGGAGCGCAGCCCGAAGTGTCCCGTTGGCAGGGCCCAGCCAGGGCACCCCGCACACCGGGACACAGGGCATTGCATGTACCAGTGGGTGAAGACGGTCTCTGTGTGGCGCAAGCGATAGAGGACGTGCTGCACGCAGGTCACCAACAGCACGGTGTGGGCCAGTCCTTTGGCATATGTGCCCATGACTTCCGATGATTTGGCAGATGGGAAACCTTGGCAAGACATTTGATATAAAAAAGCATACAGAAGAGGGAGGATAGTAGCTGTTAGCAGGACCCTGAATATTGTAAAATACAGAGACTGCTCCTAGATCTTGGAAGTATTATGTAAGCATTTATAAAACAAGACCCCTCACAATATACTAACCAAATGATTCTAGGTACAGAAGGGGGGGGGGGGGGG